>JADRCD010228530.1:0-15595 GCA_019843815.1 Montemys delectorum
CCCCCGTCCCTCCTCCCCTTCTTCTCTGAGCAGGTGGGGCCCCCTTGGGTATCCTCCCTACCCTAGCAGTTCAAGTCTCTGCAAAACTAAGTGCATCCTTTCTCACTGAGGCTAGACAAGACGGCACAGCTAGAAGAACATATCCTGCAGATAGGGCACAGCTTTTGGGATAGCCTCCACTCTAGGTGATCATGACCCACATGAAGACCAAACTGTACATCTGCTACATATGTGTGGGAGGCCTAAGTCCAAATCATGTATGTTCTTTGGTTGGTGAATCAGACTCTGAGAGTCCCAAGGACCCAGGTTCATTGATTTGTTGGTCTTACTGTGGAGTTCCTCTCCTCTTCCTCTTAGTCTTCCATAAGAGTCCCTAAGCTCCATCCACTGTTCGGCTGTGGTGTCTGTATCTGCTTGAATCAGCTGCTAGGTGGAGACTCTCAGTGGACAACATGCTCCTTTCTGTCAGCATAACAGAGTATTATTAATAGTGTTGGGGGTTGGAGCTTGTCCATGAGATGGGTCTCTAGTTGGAGCAGTTATTGGTTGGCCATTCCCTCAGCCTTATAGCAGGGTTTAAAAATGATTTTAATTATGAATTCAAGGCACAGAATTGAAAACTTTCAGGAAGACCGAAATTCTTTGAAAACACCTACAGATGACCCATTCCAAAGTCAACCTTACACTGTGTACTTATGCTGTGCTTTGTAGAAAAGAAGTGATTCTTCTTTGAATTTGCTTGCAAAACTCTGAGGTATGGTATGAGTACAGCCTCCAGCCTTATCACGGAAGGCAAGAGAGCTTGATGAGATTATATGTCAGAACAGAAACAGGAAACACAAAAATGGCTCAGAGAGGCAGGCAGGATCATAAAGGCCACAGTCCATCTACTCACAGTGCTTGGAGAGCTGCCAAGAATCAAGCTCTCACTTCCTCTGGGAACAGTAGGCTGTCCATGGGGATGGCCTCAGCTGAGTGTGTCTTAAGCTACCACCCTGTGTTTAATCTTCTAAAGATTGGTGACCACATTTGAGTTGGCCTTTGCTCAAAAGCCACAAACTATATATGGAATTTCGAAGTTATCACCAGCACTTGTTTTGCTTGAATTAATAGGAACCATTTGAAATAGAACTGAATTAACAGAACTACTCAACTACTGAGTGATACTGTTATCATATTCTAGTCTCTGAGGTCAATAGGAAGTTAACAGAGATAAATAACTTATTTTCATATAAAGTACTTAGTAAATGAAACAAGAGTCTAACAATGGCATAGACAAGCTCATGTATAGAACAGGGTTCTCTCTACTGTAAACAGAGTGGTGTAGAGACAAGACTAAATTTTTTTAAAAATTATTATTAGTAATGTTACACCAAACATTACTAATGTCTCTCAGACAAGCTCTTCAGGATCCTGAGTGTTTGGTTTATTGGAAACCCTCAATTTTCCTATGGAGGAGCCAGTCTGTCTTAGCACTCCAGCCAAGGTGTCCCACCCATTACAAATTCATCATCTCCTTGAGGATGGACTGACAAAGGGCCCCTGTTCATAGTGGTACTGGCTTTGCTGCACAAATAAAACCCTCTTTCCCTAAAGAATGTTGACCATTATGCTTATTTCTTCCGTATGAGTAATAAGTGGTCAGCAGAGAGCTTTTTCTGTTGGTGAGCAGTGATGATCTGCTCTACTTTTCTGGTTCTTTCAACATCAACACTAGCTCTTTTTTTTTTTTTTCTTGAAGATTATCCTCAGTACCAACAAACCAATCCTTTCACTCCTGGTCACCACTCTGCTTTAGAGATGTCAAGGCTAAATTTTTAGAAGGTGGCATAACAATAATTCCACAAGTATTCCTCATTGTACACTGACTAGTAAGCACGGGATTTCTTGCCAGGATTCCTTTTTTCCAGATGAACATCTCTGTGATTTACTGTTTATATTTTCTTTTATTTTAATCTTAAGATTTATTTTAATTTTGCTTATGTATCTGTGTGTATGTGCATCTGTGTGTATGTGTGTGTGTGTGTGTGTGTGTGTGTGTGTGTGTGTGTGTGTCTGAGAAGACCAGAAAAGGGTGTTGATCCTCATGGTGGAACAGCAAGCACATTACTGTCCACCCTATTTTTAATAATAGTATTATCAAAATTTACCCCTATACTTAAAAGTTCTTAACATGACATCCTAGTCCCTTTACTAAAGATTTCTGGTTCCATTTTCTGCCACTTATCTCTATTATTTCAATGATCTCACCTGTAATATTGAACAATATTGTTTAAAATGTCTACTTATTTTCTAACTATGTACTTTATTTATGCTATTTTTTTTAAAAAACACTATTTGCCTACCAACAAATAATTCTTTCCAAGTTGCTCATCTACCATATTCAGTTTTCTTTATAGTTTTTGTAGATATGTTTTACTAATAAAAACTTAATATCACATTTATAGTTCTTCCCATACCCATTCATGTTTCTGTGTGTCTGTGTGTCTGTGTGTCTGTGTGTCTGTGTGATTCTTTCCTTTGGGTGTTGTGAAGTTCTTGAGCATAGACTAGCTGTGGTGAGTCTCACTACTCTCAATGTCTTATTGTCCTGGAAAATGAAAATCATACAACTCATCACATATTGTGAAGAGCACTATGCCTTGTTCCTTCCTCTTGTTTGTTTGGATTGTTGTTATTTTTATCTGCACATATAATTTTGCATGGTTGGATTTAGAAACAATAAAACCAAAAGAACACATGTAATAATTTTTTATATTCAAAAACCTGAATTCATAAATGATTTATAAGTGATTATAGGTAAATGAGCTTTAGATTCACAATTATATTGTGTATTGCTATGATAATATCTTCATAGCCAGTTCCCTCTTCACAATCAATTATTTTCATAGATATAATATATATACATGTACATATGTATATATATACATACATATTGTATGTATTTTGTACTTGTTATAAGTATACACATATAAATGAATAAGTTATAGTATTGTTAAATATTTTTATGCATATTTAAATGTTATCATGTTACATGCCTTCTTTTAGGACTTATATTTTTGCTTATTATCTATAACTTAACTTAATTTTTATACCCTGAGTTATTTATTCTAACTGATATTCCCTAATATAAGTTATATCTACTTTAGTCATTTCTCAGTTAAATGGTCTATTCTTAATCCTTACAATAAAACATTTTAATAAACATAACTATAAATGTTTCTGGTGTATAAATAAAAGACTTTATCTAGGTTATATCTAGATGCCATAGATCCTACATCATTTTCTGATTTAGTAAATGAGGCCAGGTTGCTCTACAAGTGTGTTATATTAGTCCATTTTTTATTACGGTAAAAAATATAGTGGAGACAAACTTTTTGTTTGCTTTCCATCTCTGTAAGGGAAAAAAACAGACAAAATACAACATGAGTGAAGGAACAGGTTTATGTGGCTTAGAGGTTGCAGTCCATTGTGATAGAAACTCAAGGTAAGAACCTATAGGCAGAAACTGAAGCAGAGGCCAATGGAAGAATGCTGCTTACTGGTTTGCTTTTCCTGTGACTTCCTCAACTACCTTTCCTATGTAGGCCAAGTCCACCTTCCTAGTAGATATTGTGCTACTCACCATGGGATGAACCTTTCTACTCAATCATTAATCAAGAAAATGTCCCTCAGACATGGTCATAGGCTAAGGGGAAGTAGTCGATTTCTCAACCACACAACTCTGGTTCATGTCAAGCTGACAAAAACTAACCAAGCACACAATGAAAAAAAGCTCATTTGGCCCACAGGAATTCACTTGGCCTATGGCTCTAGAGGCTCAAAGGAGTGGCACTCTCACCAGTTTGGCTCCAATTGGAGTCCTCTTGAGCACATCACATCACAGCCCATTGCATATGAAACATGGAATGGCAGAGCACATTGCCATACCAGAAAAGGAAGAGATTCAGGACTCAGGTTTAGGTTTTTATAACAACTCATTCCCAAGAGAACTGAGGAATCCCACTAGAGCAGTAGTTTTTCAACCTTCCTAACAATGTGATGCTTCAACATAGTTCCTCATGTTGTTGTAATCCAAAATCATAAAATCATTTTTGTTGCTAATTCATAATTGTTATTTTGCTACTGTTATGAATTATAATATAAATATTTCTGGAGATAGAAGTTTGCTAAAGGAGTTATGATCCACAGTTTGAGAACTATTGCATTAGAATGTTGAGGTTTGGTCTTTTGTTTGTATTGTAATGCTCAATACTGGATCCTAAGTTCTGGTTGTCTCTAAGGACAAAAGAATCTGTAGGTACCCAAGTGACATTATGTTAACCTTGTTCTCCAAGTTATCCCTGATTGGTAAATAAAGATGACTATAGCCAATAGCTGGGCAGAAGAGAGATGGGTGGGTTCTTGCTTCCAGGGGTCTCAGGAGAAGAAGTTAAAAAAGAAAGAAGACACCATCGGGGGTAAGAATCTTAAAATAATGGCCCTATGGGTTGGTGGCCCAGACAAAACATAACAAATTATATAAAGGGATTATTGGCTAGAAATAGACATAATAGTATAGAGGATAGACCATTCTTATGCTGATTAAGCCTTATTATAAATATAAAAGCTATGTGTATCTTTTATCTGGAACTAAATGGTTAAAGGCAGGATAAAATCACAGATTAGGATTAAAGATATTCAACAACACTAGAGCCACATTAGTTTTTTTTTTTTTTTGAGAAAAACTTTCTGAATCACCCACAGACCTTCCATTATACTTTACCTCTCCATGTCTGTACACAAAGACTCAAGAGTATATATCATATTAGAGATTATATAAACTATGTCTAAATTACAAGTATTTTATAAACCATTAGAACATGAGATATGGATATTTTCTTTGTCAATCCATGGTCACTTGCTCTCTGTCTTCTTTTCTGGTTCACAATTGGTAACTGCATGATCTTGAGACTATTTCAGAAAGACATTGCTAAGAATAACAGTATTTTGAAAAGAACAGAAATATTTCTTTCACGTTTGGCCTCACATTTTTAGTCACTTTTAGGGGGATTACCAGTATTGTTGTAAACTTTGGAGAAGATGTACAACCTTAATTTTTTCAAATCCTATTTTTAATGATGGTTCTTAAATGCTTTAACCTCCATTGTTGCCCACTACCCACTAGAGGTAATGGAAAAGAAAGGATATAGGAGAAGTGAACCTGTTTGTAAGGTAGTTTGGAGCAATTCCAGTCTCTGTTATCTGGAAATCGGCAGGTCAGTTCACAGGTTAGCAGTGGTAGCTTGATCCACTTGCAAACACTTTACAGATACACTAGCAGTCCAATTCAGTAGAGTTGGGATAGCAGACACAAAATAGCAGTAGTGGCACCACTTAGCAGAGACAGCAAGACCTCAGCCTCAGCATGAGTCAGCAGAAGGGACCACGAGGAACCCCAGGAAAAGTTCTTGGCTGTGCCTCTCTCAGTGGAGCAAAGACCAGTGAAGAAAAGAGACCCACAAGCTAGCTCTATAAGCAAGCCTAGCTCAGCCTTTGTCACTCTTTGTGGAATCACTTTTATATGCCCTCCAAACATCATATGTCCTCCATGGGTCTTGCCTCAGCATGTGCACCTGTCTCAGCTGATATCACTCCACCAGTCAGCCTAAGTCGATGCAAGCAGCACGAAGCTGCAGCACACCACCAGAAGTTTTTGGACTTTATGGAGTCCCAACAAAAGGAGCTCAGGTATGCAATGTAAAACAAAGCAAAACATGCTTGCCATGAGCAAAAATCCTCATCACCTGTCTTTTCATATGATTTTAGCAGAACATCCTTTTACCTATGTCTGCTTTGGTGAAATGTTCCTTCATGAGTCTGCCTTAACCTTTCACCTGTGTCCACTTCAGCTAAACATTTCTTCACATGCATGCCCCAGGAAAACACCGTCTAATAAACACCAACTGTTTTTCCACAGAACCCTTAAATTTCCACTTCAAAGATGCTGTCACACTCTCCTATTATCCCCCTATTCTCTACTCATCTGTGATGGCTTATAGTCTTGGCCCAGGAAGTGGCACTATTTGGACTTGTGGTCTTGTTGGAGTAGGTATGTCACTGTGTGTATGGACTTTAATACCCTAGTCCTAGCTGTCTGGAAGTCAGTATTCTGCTAGAAGCCTTCAGATGAAGATGTAGAACTCTCATCTCCTGCAACATGCCTACCTGGATGCTGCCATGTCCCCACCTTGCTGATAATGGACTGAACCTCAGAACCTATAAACCATCCTCAATTAAATGTTGTCTTTATAAGATTTGCTTTGGTCATGGTGTCTGTTCAAAGCAGTAAAAACCTAACTAAGACAAACCCTAACTAGATGTTGTATCTAATCGTAACCAGAAGTGTGCCTAGACTAGATCTTTGGTCTTCTCTAATAAGATGTATGCAGACTCCTTGTGATGTTCTTCAAGGAACTTTAGATGCTCTTCTTGCCTACCTTCCTCTCCTCCAACAAGAACTTTCTGTGGTAATAGTCTGGCTTCCCGACAAGACCCTTGCATTCAAGAACAGGCCTCTAGCAATTCTGCTTCTCTGTCTCCCTTCAGCTTCTTGCTAACCATAATCTGCCACTAATATACTGTTTAGCTGATACATCACCTCCTCAATATTTGTTCTTTGTGAGCCCTGGGATATAACCCTGGAAAAAGATTCCATTCGACACCTCCACTCACATTAGTCAGCAGCAGCAGCCCTAGCACCTGGGATATCCACCCTACACAGGTTCATCACCAACTCATGTCCTGGCAGCTTCTATGTTTTTGACTTCCAGGGTGTTTGCCTTTTAACACCTGGATAGAATATTTGGGTGGGGTGCACATATTATGAATCATTCCAGAACAGACACTCCCTAGGATGGGAAATACCACTGCCAGACAAATTGCCAGTTACCTGCTATGGCCACAGTCCCTTCAAGGAGCAGGCATAATTTTTACAAGTTACAATAGCACAACCACCATGGATACTACCACCATTACCTCACATGGATGGCTGAACTAACAGCACATTATCTGGCCTGGCTTCAGATGGAGATCTTGGCTATTGGCTTGCTATCCTAACTGACCACAAGAGTCATTGGGAAAGCTTACTAATATTCAAACACCTCTCCTAGAAAAAAATTAATGGTTTGAGGTATGATGAGTTATGCTCTTTTTTCTCACTGAGGTGGCCGTTAAGAGATACATTGTGGATGATGAACAGAAATCTAAGCATTACATACTGATGACTAAGTAACTTCAGTGAACTATAGACAAGAACAGAAAGTTCCAGAAGACTTTGTGTTCTTTCCAAAACCTCTCCCCTCAGATGCACCTATACGAACAACAGACTAATGCTTTACTCCCTAAGCCCTTTGTTAGTGTGTGTGTTTCAAAATATGTGTTCATGAATGTGGAATGAACATGTATGTACAAGTGTGCACGGATAAGTACCTATGGATACGTGGAGGTAACAGAAAAATTCTGGTGTGGTTCTTCAGACTCCATTCATGTTTTGTGAGGAAGAGTCTCTTGTTGACCTGGAGCTCACTAAGTAAGCCAGACTGGCTGGATAATGAGCCACAGGGATTCACCTGTCTAGACCTCTCTAGCACTGGATTCCCACCATGGACTACAGTGCCTAGCTTGTTAAAGTTCTGGGAATAAATCCAGATCATCATGTTTGCAATACAAGCATTTTACCAGCTGAGCTCTCTTTCTTCAGGCCCTTGCTATTCATTTTTGCACAGCACACAAAGTAATGGTTTCACTGTGATGTTTTTGTGAATAAATATCTATATACTTTATTTGCTCTGCCATCTAACTGCTGTTCCCTGTTCCCACCCCTGTCCCACCTGTCCCTTTGTTAACCCAATGAGCTTGTTTTGTTTCCATAACACACATGCTCAAATTCTTTTTTTGCCATTTCATTCCATGACCACTGTTCCCTACCCTCTTATATTCTCCCTTCTAATTTGATGACTTGCAAATAATATGCAAATACAGTTGCATGCACATACGCACACTTAAATCTACATTCCACATACAAAAGAAAACAGTGTATTTGTCTGTATTTCTGATTCTGGTTTACATAACAACATAATGATTTCCAGTTCCATCCATTTCCCTACAAAAGTCATTGACGAATCCAGCTCATGAGGTTTCAGAGGAATACAAGGACTCCATGAATAACTGGTTCTGAGGCTCCTATATTTGCTATTTGTGAGCTCATTGTATTCCTTTTTTGACAACTCTCTATACAATATCTTGAACAATTTATTGAAGGATATTTTTATTATAATATAATTACCTTAGTTTCCTTCTTCCCTCTCCTTCTTCCAACAAGTTAGAGGGTTTGGGGTTTAAGTTTAACAGATCTTCATAGATCCTCAATATTTATCTTCTGTCTGAGTTAAAGTGAGTATGGCAGCAGGAATTGATTATCGACTCAATAAACCACTGAGCATGTCTGGGAGGGATTTGCTCTTTAAATTTTTAAAGGTTTCTTAAAATGTATTTATTTTTTGATAATTTCACATATGAACATATGTATAGTACTTTGATCATTTTTCCTCACTGTTTTTTTATGTTGTACCCCCTCTAAATTAGCAACCTTCTTCTCAACAAAGCCCCACCTATATGTGTGTGAGTGTTTGTGTCTGTGAGCATCTGTGTGAATGTGTTTGTCTGTGGAGAATGAATGTGTCTGTGAATGAGTGTGTGTGTGTGTGTCTGTTTGTGTGTGTGTTCTTGTATATGTGAGTATGTGTGTGAGTATGTGTGGGAGTGTGTACATATGTATATGTGTGTGTGAGTAAGTTTGTATATGTGTGTGGTATGAGTGTGTATGCATGTGTGTTCATGAGTTTATGTATGTTTGTGTGTGTGTGTATATGTGCATATGCCACATTGCATTTTATTAAGGTTGCCTACATAAGTATACATGTTGGATTTCATGCTTGAGCAAAGCACTTACCAGTGACTACACCATAGGATTATTACACTCCTGCCTGAACAACCTTTAACTGTCACTGCTGTAACCCTCAGGAAAAGGCTCATCTCCATAAGCCCCTTCCCCACCCATCATCTAATGACCATGTGCCCAGTCTTGTGCAATAACTACCATTGCTATGAGTTAATGAGTATAAGACCCATATGATTCCCAGAAGACATTTCTCTGAGGGAGTGGTTTAATTAAAGTATGAAAACCAACTCTAAATATGTGTGGTACCATTTTATGGGTTTGGGTCTTGGTATCAATGAGAAGGAACAAGTGAATCAAGCACCAGTCAGTGCTCACTGCCCTCTGCTTCCTGGCTGTGCATAGTATGTTGCCAGTTGCCTCACATTCATGCCATCATGTCTTCCTCATCATGATAGACTGCACCCTAGAAACACTAGCCAAATAGACCCTTTCTTTAGCAAATTGCTTTTACCAGGCATTTTGTCATGAGAATTAGAAAAGTAAGCAAATACAATTGAGGACATTGGGAGATCTGACCATATAGTCTGTGGGATACAGTAATGTGCAAAAGTATGATATTTTGTTCTAGAAAATCTTTATAGTGTGGCAAGCAGAATTCAGTGGCCCATTCTGTTGGGAGTTTGAAGACCAGAATACTGGTAGGAAATTTGAAGAGGGGAGGCCCAGCTCATGAGGAGGTTTAGAAAATAACAAGGACTCTATAAGTAACAGGACCAGAAGCTTTTATACTGTGACAAAAATCTAGCTGCATTTACCCCATGTCTAAGAACTCATGTGTGGCTGAATCTACAAGAAACAGATTAACTGATTTGGTAGAAAGAATTTTAAGACAGGATAACAGTCATTCTGTGTCATAGTTACTGTTCACTGATCTTATCCATTTCTAAAGGAAGTGAAGTTGAAAGAAGAAAAATGGGCAGTTTGGTGGGGAATTGTGAACAGATTCAATGCCAGTCAGGACAAGTTCAAAAGCAGCTGTACTTGGTATAGAGACTAGTGCCATGAACTAGAAGATTAATGTTCTTCACTGAAACAGCAGGAAAATCATCCTAAGGACTAGACCCCACCATTTATTTGAAAAGAAAGCTAAAAATGTCTCTGAATGAGACCCTTTCAAAGACAACTACTGAAGAATTTGTTTCCCCAAGATGAGTACATAAAGGCCAATGCAACTGTTCTCTGAGTGGGGCAGGATACATGACAGACTGGTGATAGAATCTGCCAATGCCATCCAAATGGCATTGATTTATTAAAAATGGGGGGAAATGCAGAGTAGCACCACAGTTCTAAAGAGCTTCTGTGGCCAGGAAATGCATGGCAGTGTCACAGCCCTTAAAGGAGACCCTTGGGGGGCCAATAAACAAAGTTATATAGATAAAACTCATGTTGCAATGGTGACTTCAGGATGCCGAGATGCCAGCTCATAGGATATCCATAGGGCAAACTTGAAGGTAGGTCTGCCTCTAGAGAGAGGCTATATTTGCTATAGGCAGCAGAACTGGACGTGCAGGGCTAACCAACCACTTTGGTGTCTAGATAATTTAATCATAAATTCCAGATGTTAAATACTGGTTCTAAATTTGGTATTTTCTTACTTTATTTTGCTTTTACTTTTTGTATTTGCCCTTTCTTTCTTTTTGTATTGACCAATGTTTTCTATATCATTGAATACTGGAAATATGTAATATATCTATATTGATTTTATGGGACTCCCAACCAAGCTTTACAAAGAGACTTCAGACTTTCTGAATAGTGTTAAGTTTGGTTCAGAGTAGAATTTTTTGATTGGACTAAATGAATTGTGTGTTATGAGATGAAAAGAAGCATTCAAGATATGGGGGTGGGGGCTGGAGAGATAGATCAGTGGTTAAGGGCACTGACTGCCCTTTAAGAGGTCCTGAGTTCCCAGCAACCACATGATGGCTCACAACCATCTATAATGGAATTTTATGCCCTCTTCTGGTGTGTCTGAAGACAGCACATTGTATTCATATTAATAATTAATAAATAATTAATTCTTTAAAAAATAAATTATTTATTTAAAATAATTAATAAATAATTATAGAATAAATAAATAATTCTTTTAAAAAAGATACAAGATAGAAGATTAAGGATGAAAAGTGGTGTGTTTTGGTATCAAGTTACCAAAAGGCATGCTTATTTTTAAAGATGTATGAGTATATATATCCAAGTGGGGGCATGTGTGTTCCACAGAACATGTGTGGAAGTCAGAGGGAGATTAGAAAGAATCAGTTCTCTCCCTCCATTCTGTGGATCTGGTCACTGACCTAAGACCATTAGAAATGGTTGGAAATATCTTCATTTGATAAGCTGTCTCACTAAGTTTTTGGTGGTTAATATTGACTGTACACTTGGCAGGATTCAAGATCACTTTGGATACAAGCCACTAGGAATGGTTATGAGAGAGCTTCTTGATAAGGTGAAATAATCCAAGTATAAAGACCCATCTTAACTGAGTGGCACCCTGCTGTGGGTAAATGAAAAAGAGCAAAGGGGCTCAGCACCAACATTTATCATCTCCAGCTTCTCATCTTTAGATTTAGGATAACCAGCTCCACCATGACTTCCCTGACATAGTGAACTGTATGTTAGAATTGCAAATCCAAATAAACTCTTCAAGTTGTCTTCACCAGTTATTTTGTGATGGCAAAATGAAAAGTAACCAATGCAGGAGACCCTGACATCTGACTTAACCCACTCTAGAAACTCACTCACATACATGTATGCCTAGAGGTTGGTCTCTTAGGTGGGTCTACATCCTGTCAGGTTAACAGGCAGTATTAACCATTACAGTTTTCTTTGTTGTTGTTGTTGTTGTTGTTCTTGTTGTTGTTGTTGTTGTTGTTAATTCTTTATATGAAATAGGGACCAGGGTAATAATGGCTTTGTAGAGTGAGGTTGTCATGTGTGGAGAGCGGCGTCATGCTGCACCTTAAAATGGTGCCAGTCTCTGCCTTCTGCTAGTCTGACAGGGAGCGCTCTCCATGGTAAACAACTCCTTATTTGGGCATGAGGTGGAGCGATTGTCTGGCAAGATCTGGTGACAGAACAGGGATGGTGTACGTGGCTTTCGATGATTGGCATACACTAGTGCTTATAAGCCGGAACCCAGGCGGGGTCAGGGTCACTGCCTGGAAAGAAGCAACTCCTGATCAAACTGCCTTGAGAAGGAACCTGGTTGTCCTGCGTTTGCCTCCCTACTGGTTGGGGACTGCGCTGAACAGTCATGTTCTTTGCTTATTTCTTGGAACAGTTTGAGAAACGTGAATATCAATTCTTCCTTATATGTTAATTCAGCAATGGATTTGTTGATCTTGACGTATTCTTTGTGGTAGGACTACTACTCAAATAAGTCTGCTTGTTGAAGATGTATTAAACTTATTTCTATATTCTTGATTAAAATTTCTTATGTATCTGAGAATTTATTTATTTGTTCTAGATTTTCAAGACTTTTTTAGACAAATTTTCAAAGTATTGCTGAGTAGTACTCTGGATTTTGCTGCACCCTGTTATAATGGCCTTCTTTTGCATCTGTAATTCTGTTTCCTTAGCAATTTCTGTTTCTTTCTTTTGGTTAGTTTGATAGCATTTTGTCAAGATTTTTCAAAGAACCATCTTTTTGTTTAGCTCTATGTATTGTTCCTTTGGTTTTGTCTGCCTTGATCTATGTTGTTTCTTTCCACTTAGAACTTGTGAGCTTTGGTTTGTTTTTGTTTTTCTAAGACCTTTTGAAGTGGAAATTTCTTGTTTCTTTGGAGACAAAGTTGTGTAATGTGTTGTTTTTCTCAAAACTGTCTTATAAGAAGATGTTTTTAATTGAAGTAGATACGTGGGAGGATGTTTTGCTGAGAACAGACACATGGAGTTTTTTGTTTGTTTGTTTGTTTTTCTGGAAGCTACCTGGAAAAATATGCATATGATATTTGGTAGAGAGGATGCTTGAGAGAACACATGATGTTTGGAAAAATATAAATATAACCCAACAGACAGTGGATGACACTGTGTGGCATTGGTTTGCCTTGCCACTCTTTGCTGTTCTTTGTTAAGCTTTGCTGACACTGGTCTTTGCTGAAGATGCTGTGGCATTGGTTTACTTTTCCCTCTTCACTGATCATTATTTGTCATGACTTTGTAGGGAGAAAAATGCAACAAAGAATTTTTCATGATACACAATCGGCTTTTTGCCACTTGTGAGGAGTTGGGTCTATTGGCAGACCATCTGAATTTCTTCTAGATCAACTGCCATTTCTGATTCAGGAATGGTGTCTGGTAGTGGATCAAGCTACTGCTGCTGATTCTTGGGAGCTGAACTACTGACATCCTGACAACAAATGTAGGAATCACCCTAAAGAACTGTTTCTAAACAGGTCTACATCCCCCTTTGCCCTATTAACCTTTCTTTTCTACTACCTTCAGTGGGTGGAAGGGAGGTTAAAATGTTTAAGAACCCATACTAAAATAGGTTTTGAAAAATCTATGCCAACTTCACAACCATCCATTGGACTGAGCACATGTTCCCCAATGAAGGAGCTAGAAAAAGGACCCAAGGAGCTGAAGGGCTTGCAGCCCCTTAGGATGAACAACAATATCAACTAACTAGTATCCTCAGAGCTCCCAGGGACTAAACCACCAACCAAAGAGTACACATGGTGGGACTAATGGCTCCAGAAGCATATGTATAGCAGAGGATGGCCTAGTCAGTCATCAAGGGCAGGAGAGGCCCTTGGCCCTGTGAAGGTTCTATGCCCCAGTGTAGAGGAATGCCAGGGCCAGGAATTGGGAGAGGGTGGGTTGGTGAGTAGGGGGAGAGGGGAGGGAACAGGGTTTGTTTGTTTTTTATTTTATTTTATTATTTTATTTTTTTCAGAGGGGAAACTGGGAAAGGAGATATCACATGACATGTTAATAAAGAAAATATCTACTACTAATAAAAAGTTTACATTTTAAAATTCATTAACATGTATAATATAGCAGTTTTATCCTTTAAAGAAAAACATCAGAAGTAGAAAAAAATCTACACTAACTACCTTAAGATAAATTATTTGGGCATTTTATTAAGATTTTTCTGATTTTTAAATTTTATGTGCTTGCTTTTTTACACATTAAGACCACCGAATGCTGGTGCATTGCTAGCTTCTACTTATTTTATACTTTGAATTTCATCTTTGACTTTATCTATGTATCTCTGGAAACACTTGAGTCTTGTTAATACAGCCAGTCCACATCTAACAAATGGGGAGAATATTTTCATTTAATGGGTTTTTTGAGGTTATTTGCTAATCAGTACTGTTTCTGAGCTGTCTCCTGGCTGGTTAAATTACTCTTGGTTCCTTACTTTGTCCCATAGTTGTATCAATACTTTGCTGTTTTGCTGGGTTTGCTGTGATAGATGCCTTCCTGGTCTCTTTTGTTCATATCTTCCTGTTAGGAATTTAATTTTCTTACTTTTTTCTCCTTTGTGTACGTGATTCCTTTATGTTTTTACCACAGTACTATCTTGACTGTCATGTTATTTATTTATTTATTTATTTATTTATTTATTGTGTTATGTGTCTATGTGCACACATGCTCATTCACATGTGTGCTATGACATCCTTATGGGGGTCAAAGAATATCTTGAAGGCATCCTTCTACCATGTGGTTCCAGATTATTAACTCAGATTGCCAAGCATGGAAGCCAGCACTTTTGCCCATGAGTATTCATGTAGGCCTTCTCTGTTATTTTTTAAGAGGTTACCAGATGCAGCAATCCTGATTGGAAGTTCCTTGTTTTTTAATTAAAAGTCTTATCATTATTATTGTTGCTTTTGTATGTGTTGATATACATGGTGCGCAGCACATGTGCTATCAGGTACATACATACTGCATCATCCTTGTGGAGATCAAAGGACAGGTTAGCTTCTATCCTTCTACTCTTAGATAAGTTACAAGGATTGAACTGAGGTCCTTGGACCTGTGTGGAAAGCCCTTTTACATGCTGACCTATCTTCCTGCCGATTTGCTTACTTCTATAGCTTGAAATAAATCATATCCTACTTTGCTGACTTTTCATTTGCTGATAAGAGATCTGGTATTATTCTCATGTCTTTTCGTTTGTAGGTGAGTAGGCACTTTTTACTTACAGCTTTTAATATTGTTGTTTTGTATTTTTAATATCTTCACTGTGATATGTTATAGATAGGTTTCTACCCTTTAGATTCTAGTGATAAGTCTCAAATCTATCCCAGAATGCTTGGAATTTTTGGTCATTTTTATAAATTTTTCTTATTTCCTATTTTTCTCTTTGCTTGGTTGACTGTATAGTAACCTGGATCTTGCCTTCCTTCCATTATATTCATACTGGTTGACTTTCATTTTTAGCACTTCTATTTTTATTTTATTTTATTTTTTTACAGAATTTCAGTTCCATTTCTGACTATTTCTTCATGGTTTTTTTCTCCTCCATATTGGTGTACCTTTTCATCTACTTTAACAATCTTTTCTCATCTAAGTACCAAATTGATTTGCTCCTTCACTCATTTGAATATCCTATGTGATTGATAACTGTTCCTTTTTACAAATATGATCAGGGTG
>JADRCD010228530.1:15995-26193 GCA_019843815.1 Montemys delectorum
TATAACCTTTAAATTCATATATCACAAACTTATCCAATGCAAATGTATTCCCAGTATTGAAATACTTAAAATTTGACATATGTGTGGTTTGATTGAGAATGACCCCATATTCCTATATATTTGAATGCTTATTCTCCAGGGAGTGAAACCCTTTGAAAGGATTGGAAAGATTAGGAAGTATTGTCTTGGATAAGGTGTGTCATGGGTTGGGGAGTGGACCTTTGAGATTTGAAAAGGCCATGCCAGGCCCAGTCTCTCTTTCTGCTCATAGATTAGAATGTAAACCTCTCAGCTACTGCTCTTGTGCCATGTGTGCAGCCATACCCCACACTACGGTGATAATGGACTAACCACTGAAACTATAAGCAAGCACACAATGAAATACTTTGCTTTTTAAGAGTTGCCTTGGTCATGGTGCCTATTCCCAGTAATTGAAACATGATTAAGGCCGAAGGCTGCGCATTTACCAATTGAATTAGAATTTGTAGCAGTTGAAGACCTAGGATCAAAGGGAGTATGCAGAGAAATTGAATCATGGAACCATGAAAAGAGCCCAGAAGAGGCTGTTGATGAAAGTACAGCACAGTTGCAGTACAAGACTCCAGTATTCTAGAGATGTTAATACCATGGAGTGGATTACCACAACAAAGAGCAGCAGTGGTGAAGTAGAGCCTGCCTCTGTTTGGAAGAAAAGCTGTGTTGCTATATAGGTCAGATAGAGTGGAGATGTGATCCAAGGCCCTTAGTGGAGTCTAGAAGATAATGAGGAAATCAAACATATTGGACATTGAGTTATTTGTACTGCTGGAGTTTGATTTTGCTTTGTTCAGAATGTGAGTGTGCCTTTACTCTTGAAGAAAAAATATATTTAATTAATTAATTTATTTATTTTTACAGAAGTTCATAGTTGAGAGATTTTCAACTTATATAAAAAAGAGACTTTGGAGTTTTACAGAGACTTTGAGTTTTAAAAGACAGTGTATGTTTTTAAAGAGACAATGTTTAAAGTGTTTGAATTTGAAAGGCCATGGGAACTTTTATGTTTATAAGATCCTTCATTTTTGATGTTTTTGTTAATGTGTGATCTTGGGGATGAACCACAAAGGAAAGGCTGTGGCTTAACAGTGATGTGTTTGTATGTCAAGTTGACAATGGTTCAGTTGTGCTGATTGTGGTGCTGACACAAGTTAGAGTTGTCAGAGAAGAGGGAGCTCCAACTGAGAAAATGCCTCCCTAAAATCAGGTTGTAGGTAGATCTGGAGGGCAATTTCTTAATTAGTGATGAGTTGGAAACAGTCAATTGTGGGAAGTGTCACCCCTGGACTAGTGAGCTGAGAAAGCAGGCCTAGCAAGCCATGGAAGCAAGCCAATAAGCAACACTCCTTAAGGCCTCTGCATCAGCTCTTGCTTCCAGGTTCCTGTCCGATTTTATTTCTTGTCCTGACTTCCTTCAGTGATGAACTACTGAGTCTTGCTTGGCCATGTGGAAGGGACAGTGTAATATGGTCTCCCATCCCTGGAACAGAGCTAGCAGGGTATGAGTCTCTGTGAGTGTTGACAGTTGCTAGGCATAAGACTTGTGTATTTTACTTTATGCTCCTCTTTCAGGGTAACATCCACCCTGCCTATGTTAATGCTTCTGTAATAATCAGAGACAGCATGAGTCTAAGAGGTGAGGATGTGTCTATGTCTTCAGCAAAAATGGTAAATGCTGTGACCTTCAGGATAGTCTTTAAGACTGTGGGAAAGAACTCTGAAAACATGACTTCAAAAGTATATAATTTCTCAACTATGTAAAATGTAAAGATGCAATATGAATTATATGAAAGGCTTCATGGACCTGAAAGAACAAAGGCAGCTGCACTATGAGCCAGGTTGTCAGAAAGATATAAAAGTAAGTAGATTACTGAGTTTAAAATCAGCCAGGGACAGAGCAAATTTAAATTCACGTGTGGTCAGAAGGGTAATCTCAGGACCTCACCCAGCTAAGTGTGTACTTTATGTTTACAAAGGCAGGCAAATCTCTAAATTCTTTTGCAGTGTTTTAAAAAAGTGTCCTTCCTGTCTTTTTCTAAGAATCAGGGGGCTGGAGTCATAGAATGTTGATTTGTGGGATAATACAGTTTAAGGAGAAAAGGAAAACTAGGAAATGTAATATTTGAGCCATGTCCAGTGTTCAAGGAGATAAAACATTTAAACAGAGGCCTGATGCTAAATGGAATAACTGGAGTGGTGACTTCAGGACAAGATTCCACCGAGTTAAGTTTACAGTTTGTGAAAAGGAATTAGAGAAAAGCTTAAGCAGTGAAGGAAACTATCAAAAAACAGAAAGCTGATGCAGATATGATCAAAAAAAGGAAGGCAGTTCCAGTCCCAAGAAGCAGTAGAATTTGGCAGGTTTAGCTATATATGGTTCTGGCTTTAGAGTCAAGGGTACAAGAAAGGGACTGAGAAATTTTCCTCTGTAGCTAAAGCAAGCTGCCAGGCATGTATCAGGGGTGACCCTGCATGAGGCTGACATTTATGCTTTTTTTATAAGTTGTCTTCACAGCAATAGAATAATGATGAAGAGAACATCCAAATCCTCTAATCTGTCTTATAAGATGCTGTTTCAATGACGGCAGAAAGCAGCGGATCCTGCTGCCACTGATCAAGAGGTGACTGGGACAACCTATATTGTGGTAAATCTACTGGGAAAGACCAGAAACTTAGATTCAACTCAAACTCAGATTAAATAAATGTATTCTTAAAGCCTTAGTGCCAAATAGTGTGCTCTGCTACAGGGAGCTAAAGGAAGGGTTTACAGAGGTAGGTATCAAAAGTTTACACACATCTAAGGGGTCCATAGCTAAGCAGAAAATAATATGTCTTACTCTCCTTTGGTTTTTTTCCTGTTGCATAGAAATAATAACAATAATAATAATAATAATAATAATAATAATAACAAAAACAAAAACAAAACACATCATCCCAAAGCAAATGGCTAAATACCTTAAGCAAGAACAACATTATTCTTGTCTTATCTTGCCTGTAAGCCACTAGAGTCTCACAAGCATTCCAGGGCAATAAGGGATGCCTGGTGCCAAAGTAGGTTTCTTTACCTATCCTTAATTGATTGAGATTGAACAGCCAGTAACATATTGCCATCAGGTTAGGGCTCACTCTCACATCCCTACATTATAAGCTACCTTGATTCCATTTCCAGGGAGTCCATAAAACAAAGAACCATTAATTTGAGCTAATTTGATTGGGTCTCTTATTTAAAAGACACAGAAATTGTTGTCAGGTGCTGAAGGTAGATTCAGCACCTTAGAGATCATGATGCAGAGGCTAAGATCACCAATACAATCACTACGACCACCACCACCATCATCACCATCATGTTTTGTATTGAAGGACAATATACAAAAGAAGCTGGATAGCATAGCAGATAAAGTAAGTGTGCAAGAGGAAAAATTGGCTTGCTTAGTTTGCAAGCTAAATGTGTTATTAGAGTAATATTTTTATATAGGGCATGTAGAAAATTCTACAGTGATTAACATTGAGTATGTTGACCTTTCAAACTACTCTTGAAGACAAATGAAATCATTTCCAACTTACCAACATTTAAATGGTTGTCTTAATTTATAATTAAAATCAAGGTTGAATAATTTGCCCAACCTGAGTAGTACATTGAGGGCAAAATGAGCTTAACCCAGGTCTCTCCACAACTGAAGCTACTAGACATATCTTCCACTGGAGAACATACCCAACATTTCAGCATCACCCTCACAGTGTTTCCAAAGCCAAGTTAAGAAGAAGAATTCATGAGGAGTACTGAGGACCAAGGAGATTCTATTTTTCTAAAGGTGATTAAATACTTAAGATCTTACACAATTGGATACATAGAATGCAGCTACATGGGAAGGAAAACCATGATGAGGACAGCCCTTCACTATGATGTTCCCTTAATGGTTTCTAATGTTTTCTGGCAGATGACTTCCTTAACTTGCAGAAGGAGCCATTTGAAAAATAACCAGATCGTCTTTGAATGCCATAGAAATCTATTTCATTTTAGTGTGGGTGCTTTCCAGCCCTAATCAGAGCTTTAATATTCTCAGAGAAGAAGCTCATTACTAAGAGTTATGAGTCAAAAGAAAAAATACAGTTTTATGTTTAACTATGTTCATTAGAAATTATAATTAAAAATTATTGTACCTTTCAATGTGAATACCCAGCTGTTAATCACTTGGGTAGTTGGCTGAATTAGAAGCTTCCATTTGTTTTTCCTCTTTGAGCTTTCCAGAATAACAAACAGCTAAGATTACCCAATAGTAATCTGGATGCTTGGCTACTAATGTTCAGAATTATATTCTTTAAATAAACTGCCCCTGATTCCTGAGTGTGCAAATGAGCGGGTCTGTGCATCTATATTTAGTTTTTGTGTTTTTTTCTTGGACTTACTTTCTTATCTTTGTTGGTTTTGTCCTATTCCAATGTGTTAGTTTTTGTTTTATCTTATCTTATTTTATTTTTTTTATTCCAGAGGACCTGTCTATTTTCTATTGAGAGATAGAAAAGGGGTGGATAAAGATGAGAGGAAGTGGGGAGGAACCTGGAGGAGTAGAGAAAGAGCGAATCATAATCAGAATTTATTATATAAAAAAATACTTTCAACACAGGGAAAATAATGGAAGAAGAGAAAGAGGAGAAGGAAGAAGAAGATGATGAAGAAGAAGAAAAAGAAGTTATAGTAATAGTAGTAATACTACATTTAGAGTAGCTGGGAGAAAAGAATTTAGATATAATTCAAAAAAGACAAAAGGCACCACATGTACATTTACCAAAATAATTTACTCTAGCTTTAAGATTCTTTTTCAAATAACAGATTGTGTGTGGAAAAAATCAATTTACATGTCCCTGTAAAATCCATGTAAAATTATTATAAACACATTTGCTTTTCCATTCTGAATGCAGCCTAGTGTCATTAAACTAGCAAAATCGAATGTTGTTTTGGCCTAGTTTTATAAGAAATTCTTATGGCTTTATTAAGAAAATATTGGCCCAGTCAAGGGTAAACTGTATGTTTTAGTACTTTTTGAGAGTTTACAGAGACTTATTTGTTATGTCAGGTCATTCATTTATTAATCTACTACAGCGAAGTTAACCATTCACAAACACTGTTATGTAAACTGATCTGTTTTTTGAGTACCTACTCATTCTACCTAAACTATCCATTTGTTTAATTTTCAACTATATTAAATGCTTAGAAAACAAAAATAAACATATCAAAGTTCTTGCTTTGAATAGCTTAAGAGGAAGATAGACATAAATTCTTTGTAGAAAGTCATGCATAAATTTGGAAACACAGTTCTCATCTCAGTTTCTTTGGACACAGTAAAGAAGGCAAGTATATTAACATAACATTAAGGTGGTCAAGAACTGCCAGAATCCATGCTTATGTCCATGATCCATGCTGCCATGAGAGGCCTTGTGGATGCTAATGGTCCCTGATACCTCCAGAAACCATGTGGAAATCCATCATCCATTCTGCCTCTGCTTGAGGATATAGGAAAGAGAGCTTCTTTTGCAGTGGTATCAATGGCTGCAGACTCATAACTGAGAATGAGAGATACTAACAGAAGAAGAAGAAGAAGAAGAAGAAGAAGAAGAAGAAGAAGAAGAAGAAGAAGAAGAAGAAGAAGAAGAAAGAGGAGGAGGAGGAGAAGAAGAAAGAGGAGGAGGAGGAGAAGGAGGAGGAGGAGGAAAATAAGAGACAACTAGAGAAAGGGCAGTTACCCAGTTGATGAGAAATAATAAAGACTAACATTGAATTCTTACAGCAAGAAAAGCATGTATTAACTCACTTAACACAATACCTCATTATCTTGTTAATCTTATTTTAAATGGGGGCATTGAAGCATACTTTGGCAGGTAGCAAAGGGAATACAATAAATTTTCCATATTTCTGACTGAATTACTCATAAGATAAGCATCAGTTATCAAAACAAATAATTTTCTACCCTGCAGTTTTGTCTAATCAATGACATCTGATATGCATAAAATAAGATCTTCTTTGGAAACAGATTGTGAGTGAATGCTGTTGCTTGTACTTGCAGAGGGATACTGTCAACTTCTCACCTCTAACATAGCAGGGAGTCAAGGATATAACTGAAAGAGCTATGTAATGTATTTCCAGTAACTGGACAATGGAAGTCCTGTATCTCCCCAACTCCTGAGATACTTTCTTCGAATTGTAAACTGGAAAAATCAAAGTAGCAAAAGCAAGAGTCAGTATCTGCTTCAGTATTCAGGCTTTCACATCAGATAAGGAAAGTCTTTTGGACTTGCCTGACAGTGTTGTCTAGAAGGACAAAGAGCTTCTAAGAGCTTCACCAGCAGAAAGGGTGGGACTTTACCATCTGCTAGCCCATACAAGGGCTACAGCTTTCCTCATATATTGGATCTGTAGAGCTGAAATCATCCACCAGGCAAGCAATTGGAATATAGCTGTCTTTCTTTTTTTTTCCTGCCCAAACTCCCATTAGAGAATGAAACTTGAAATACATATGAGTGATTGAAAAGAAAGTAGAGACCATAAAGGAAGGATGTTGCTGCTTGTGATTTCATCTTACCCTCATTGAAAACTGAGAGCCAGACATTCACAGAAACGTAACCATGGAAGTAATGTAATAGTATCTCAGAATCAAGTGCCTGAGGATATTATAATTTTCCAATTAAGATTGTGCCTTAGTTAGGGTTACTATTGCTGTTGTGAAACACTATGACTAAAATATCTTGGGAAGGAAAGGGTTTATTTGGCTTACACATCCATGTAACTGTTCATTATCAAAGGAAGTTGGGACAGAAACTTAAACAGAGCAGGAACATGGAGGCAAGAGCTGATGCAGAGATCATGGAGGGATGCTGCTTACTGGCATGTTTCCCATGGCTCACTGAATCTGCTTTCTTATAGAACCCAGGACCACCAGCCCAGGGATGGCAGCATTCACAATGGGCTGGAACTTCAAGGATCAATCACTAATTAAAAAAAAAATGCTTCATAAGCTTGCCTACAGCCCACTGTTCTGAAGATATTTTCTTTTGTGAAAGGGTTTGTCTGTGTAACCCTCACCATCTTAGTACTCATTCTATAGACCAGGCTGACCCCAAACTCACAGAGTTCCACCTGCGTCTGCTTCCAGAGTGTTGGGATTAAAGGCTACCACCACCCCTACCTATAGGGGGCAGTTCTGATGCTAAGGTCCTCTTCCCCAATTGGTTCTTGATTTGTCAGTAAAGAAGACTTGGGGTCAGTTACTGGGTGGAACGTACAGGCAGGACTTTCGGGTCCCAAGAGAAAAGGGAGATGCAAAGAAGGAGAGAAGAGTTTCTGCCCTGCTTTGGAGGGAGAAGAACACAGTAACCATATGAGGTCTTGGGAGGATCTAGGGCCTATGGCCACTACTACTGGCAGGTGGCCAGGCATATTCGACAGGAGTTAGGTGGGACTAGCCACTAAAATTTAGGGCAGCTGGAGAGATGGATATAATAAATTGGTAAGGACACTCTTTTCCAGGCAGGAAATATCAGCGCCCAGCAATTGTGCCAAGAGGGCAAGTGGTAAAGGAGCAAACTGTGTGTGCTTTTTGTCCAAGGATTAAAGTCAAACCTGGTGGGTTTGATAGCATAGCTGGGCCTGGAGCTAAAGTGGTAGCATTAAACTACATACATACAACAACCATCCAGCTGAGGCATTTTCTTTCCTGGGGTCCCCTTCTTTCATAAGATTTTTTTTCTGTGTCAAACTGACAAAAAGCTAGTCAGTGCTGATTGTGATATCATATAAAGTAAATAGAATATTTTAATCTAAAAGTTAAAGCAATGTGTCTTGGAAGGACTCATCATGAAACAAGGATATTTACTGCCACCAATTAAAATGCTGTACCCAATGGGAGGAATGCACGTGGTTGTATTAAACAGATGTCTCAACCTTACCTTTCAAATTATACTAGCAAAAGATGAAGTCACAGTGTCCAAATCTCTTTAACTCTCAAAAATAGTCAGACCTCCAAACATTTTGTTGGATTATGTCATCTGATAATCCAATGATAATGCTCCCTGCTTCTGTAAGTCTAACTTGTCTCTATAAATGATTTAGCAAGGGAATACCATAAACAGAACTAGAATTAGGATAACTACAGCCTGTAGTCATCAATCTTGGTAGTTAATATTTCATCTGCAAAGGATTATAAAGCCCTGTGTTGTTTGCCATACATGGTTTTCTTTTTGTTGTTGTTTTGCTTTCCTATGTGTGTTGTGTGTGTGTGTTTCCATGTATCTAGGCCCATATATGTGCCTGAAGTAGGTATCTGATATCTTCTTTCATTGTCTTTCTATATTTTCTCCCATCTAGGTGACAAATAGTCCTGACTCTGATCAACTTCCAATTTCAGCTACAAGTAGGGTGGAATGTCTGTAGATTCTAATTTATTCTTTGAGGAAGAGTGTATTGAAACACTGACCTTACAGACAAGGCTAGTCTTGCTAGACAGCTTGCTGCGGGGTTCCCCTGCCTCACACTTGTCAGACTGCCATAGGTGAACTCATGCTTACCAAACATTACATGTTTTCCTAGGGAATCTGAAACTCAAGACCTCTTCCATGGACAGCCATTGATCACTGAACTCTCTCCCTGGCCTTATGTGACTACCTGAGAATCACATGTTTATAAAATGTGATAGGTAGTTGATACAAAGAAATGAAAAATATGTAACTTTAAATATTAAAGAACTAATGAACAAGAGAATATGGACAGAGGAAAACATCTTGGTATTTAGAACATCACCCAAAACACAATAGAATATTATATAGTGTTCATGCAGCATGTGTGCATTTATGTGTGTATATGTATATATGTATGTATTATATGTGTATATGGAAGTGCATTTGTTTTGTATGTGTGTCTCTGTGTGTGTGTGTGTGTGTGTGTGTGCATGTGTTATTGAGTGTGAAAGAAATAGACTTGAGGAACATTTTCAATGTTTTGAGCAATAAGGAGATTTTTGATATATGTAATGATAAGGGAAAGACTTTGAACATATACATGATGGCCAGCAAGAGGGATCAGTGGTTAAAGTTGATACTGCCAAGTCCAACAATCTAAATCCATGTAATAAAAAGGACTGATGCTCACAAGTTGACCTCCTTATGTATGCCCACACATGTAAACTTTTTTTTTAATGATAAATTTAGCCAAGCATGGTGACACATGCCTTTAGGCCCAACACTCAAGAGGCAGGAGCAGGCAGATCTACTTGAATTTAAGGCGCCTAGTCTACAAGATAAATTCCAGGAGAGCCAAGGCTATACCGAGAAATTCTGTCTTAAAAAACAAAAACAAACAGACATTTGTGGGGCAGAGCTAAAATGAGATACATGTCTCCATTTCTCTGATGTCTATGTCCATTAGATTGTGACTGCCTCACACATCTGGTTTTGATTTCGCAAGCTTGCTCCAGCTATGCCTTGTATTTAAACCATTGTCTCCAATCCTTACTGCACCTTGGCTGTCTCTACATTCTCCTGCATCCTCTGTTGCTGGATCACAGCTGCTCTTTTAATTGTTTGTTCATATATTTTTTTTCCTTTCTCATTCTGCTTGACCTACAGCCTAGAAGTAAATGAAAATAACTTGTCCCATAAAACTCAGAGCACACCACACCCCAAAAGCAAAGTAAAAGAAAAATTTCATATTACAACTTTTCTCCAACAGTGATGGTTTCACATTTGAGTCCTTGAGAAAGTGGTGTGTGTTCTTTGTCTGCATGGCTGTCTTCTCCTTTGGTCTTGTCTACTCTTTTCTATGAATATGTGGGCTGAGTGTGTGCTGTATTTCAAAATGAGAGTCCTTCAGAGCTTCAAAGCAGCAGTAGCTTATTACTTTTCTAATACAGTGCATACAAAAGCAATCCAAGACCTTTGGCTGACGTGGGAGAAAACATCCGATGTCCTCAAGGACTTTTAAAGATCATAGATTTTCCTTTTACTATGATTTTAAGAAAATCAGTCTGTTGTGTAACAATTTTTTCCTTGATATAGCCTTCCATCTTGGTGGGCATCTCCTTAAGGCAAAGGGTGTCCTAAAGGGAAGAAAAACATCTAACCATGTAGGGAAGCTCCTTAATCTTAGGATGTAAAAATTCAAAGGCTTCAGAAA
>JADRCD010228531.1:2806-19031 GCA_019843815.1 Montemys delectorum
GGAGGAAGAGGAGGAAGAGGAGGAGGAGGAGGAGGAGGAAGAGGAGGAGGTCATCTTGCACAAGCAACAGTTCTTTACCCAACCAATGGGCCAACATGCTGCCCACAAATGAAAGAGTCTGTCTTATCTGATGCACTGGTCGGCCGATTGTACTCCTGGATGGTCTGAGGGAGGGAACAAGGATGGACACCTCTTAGAGCTCTTAAGCTGACCATAGGTGAGAGGAGGTCTCTCCCAGTGTCTCCTTCCAAGAGATCTGGGAAGGGAAGCAGAGAGGCTGTGGGAGGGTCCTGGTTAAAACCACCAACCAGTTCCTTGCACCCAGTGGCCTGCTCCCCTGGCAGGGTCATGGATGAGAGGGAGGGGCCTCCACCCACCATGTCATCCAAAGCTGTGGATAAGGAGGAGGAGGTTGCCAGGGAGCCTGGGCAGCATGTGAACAGACCTGGGTCCCTGAGACTAGCATTGCATGGAGGCTATTCTCCAGGAACCTCACAGATCTTCTTCTGAGGAGCTCTGACCCTCCTGACTTCTGGGCCCTGTCTAATCACCCACAGCCCACATATTGGCTTCTCTCTTCCCTCAGACCTGCATTTTCTTGCACACTCTCTCCCAGCATTGAATTTCCTCCCTCAGGACCAGTGATCCTTAACCATTCTAATGTTGTGACCCTGTGATGACCTCAACCATAAAATTATTGTTATTACCACTTCATACTGTAATTTTGCTACTGTTACGAAGTATAATGTAAATTTCTGATATCCAGGATATCTGATATGTGACCACTGTGAAGGGGTTGTTGCACCCCAAACAGGGTTGAGACCCACACTTTGAGAACCCCTGGGTTGGCCTGTTGGGAGGACCCCAGGGGCAGGGACTGTAGAGGGCTTAGTAAGCCAGAAATTGTAGGAGAGGCATGTCCTTTGCTCATAGCTCTGCCGTGTGGCTCTGAGAGCCTCCAAGGAGTCAAGTTTTAGGTTACAGAAGACACCAACCATGCCCTGGTCCCCAGGCCTTATCCTGTCACCGAGTATCCAGGGTCAGTTTTTTGTTTGTTTGTTTTTTCCTAGAAAACAAGTGGCATTCATCATAAGTGACAGCGGGGGGGGGGGGGGGGGGGGGGCGCTAATGCAATCTCTGTTTGAGCCATGAATTGCAAATGCACACAGCCAGGAGGTGACTCCATTGGAGCCTTCTGGGAGGGTCCAGCCTGGGACATGGGTCTGAACTCAAATGTCATCTTTGGCCAGGCCCCAGCAGCCACCTCCTTTTGGGTCCTTAGGGATAGGACAGGGCTTCGGATTGGGCAGAAGTATGGCTGGTTGCTAGTGATTCAATCTACCTTTCTATCTCTGAGATTCACAAGGGAAAAATAAGACACCCGAGCAATAGGGTGAAGCAGGTTGGACCAGTAGGGTGGGGCAGGAAGGCTCCTGGCCCTAACTTTGACATCTCACCTGCTTGGCTATCAGGACCACCTTGCCCAGGAATCAGGGACCTAAATATGACCAGAAGGTGCCAGGGACTGTATCTCTCACTACACATAGCCAGGACATAGACCCTGCCTCCCATACCTCACGCCCCTGGGGCCATCCACAGGGTCCACATTCTCCTGGCTCCTAGCTCTGTCCCATCCCAGGGCTGCCACCACTTCTGCATGTGTGTGTGCCCCACAGTTCTGTCCCTGCACACCCCCACTGCGCTCCACTCCCACACGTGCGCCCAGGCCTCACGTGGATGTGCCCAGTTTGCTGCCAGCCCAGCACTGAGTCAGGGCGTGTCTGACTGCCTCTGGCACCCAGTGTAGACGGCTGGGTTTGTTTTCCCTGTATGTTTTGGGTTCAGGGGGAGAAAAAAAAATGCTCTCCAAATGAGCTTCCCCTCCCGGCGCTTTTCCCTTCATTTTTTTCTGCCCAGGTGTCTCTGAAGGGAACCTCATTGTCTGTTTCAAATTCATTTGCACTTAACTCATCTGAAAAGTTTTGCAAGAGTTGTTTGATGTCCAAGGAGCCTCAGAGCGCCCCTCCCCCTCCCCGCCCTTGTAATGAGCTCTTTAACTTGAGGGGACCTAGAGCAGTCTTTGGGCCGGAGTCAGAGGCCGAATGCCCCCTTCCCTCCCCAGTGTGGGAGGAAAGCGCTCAGGGGTGGGAAAGGCCTGGCCCGGAGTTGGAGAGCTTTTGTCCCGCTTGCCCCATGCTCCGGGACACACCATGCCACAGGGCACCTCTCGCTCAGTGCTCCCCATCCGATGGCTCCAGCCCCGCTGGATGCAAGGCCCAGCTGTTGGTGCACTAAGCCTCCTCCACTAATTAATGGGTGCCTGCGAGGGCTGACCCAATTCGCCCCCAAATTAATCTCAATTACAACGATTTGGTAAGAGCCAAGCTAGCCGGCCTGATGGAGCCGAGATTTCATCACTGGAGAACAAGGAGCCAGGACAGCTCAATCCTGATGTTATCAGCGGGGGTGGAGTGTGTGTGGGGGTGCTGGGTGGGGCTGTGGCCCCAGGCACCGCAGCATTTATCAGCACCATCAAATTAGTTCACACCAGCTAATATTCACATTGGCAACCTGGCCCACCATCCCCACGCCCCCTTCCCAGTGACCAGGGGTGGGGGATTATCTTCAGCATCCAAAGTCTCGCCAATTCAATTGCACTTAACTCATCCGGTGAGGAGACCGGTGAGTGGACGGTTGCCTGTGGAGGAGAGATGATGAGCTTGGAGACTCCTAGTATCACAGAGCATAGGATCTAAGAAAATCTTGTACGGTCTGGTTGCTGCCCCTGGGCATAGAGAGATGAGGCCATGCTGGAAGCAGATTGGCTGCTGACAGCTACGTACAGGCTGTGAGCTGAGGTTTCTAAAGGCCTCTCCTATCTGGTCGCTCCCTGCTCTATCCCCTTGGGGCAGGGCAGGGATTAGTGACTCCATTTTACAGAAGGGGAAGTAGAGACCCAGGGAGGAGACACAGCTGAGTGGGTAATACACAGAGTAAGCCTTGGCTCTAGCAGGAGACAGGACTCCTGGCCTAGTGCTTTTGCCATGGGGACACAGTTGGCAGGACTATACCTCCCCCGGCCAGCCACACGCTCCAAGCTGCCTCCTCTCTGTGACCTTTTGTTTCCTCATTTGTAAACAAAGGTGAAAGTATTAATACAATAAAACCTGCACCAAGCCCACCCTCGCAGGCTTTACACACTGGAGCCTTGTGGGAATGTGAACACGGCTTTCCTGACAGTGATGGATGGAGAGGCCTGTATCTGAGAGCTTCCAGCTGCTCCTCAATTCCCCAACCATGGGAGTTTTTCTAGGTAACAGGGGAGTGTGTGGTCCTCTCCTTGGAGCACATTCTAGCTCTCTGATGGCAGTATCCAGGCAGCCCAGGCCAACAGAGGGAGGAAATCTAAGAGGCTGTTCCTCAGCACCTCACCCGCCACGTACCCCTGATGCAGACAGACTCCTGTGTCGTATATTACATTTAACACAACTTAGACTGGTTACAAACTTCCTTCCTCCCGGCCTTTCCCCAAGGCAGCCCTGTATCTTCAGCCTCCCGCCCTCCCCCTGCATCTTCAGCCAGGCCCCCATACTTTCCAGTTTCCCCAGCTCCAGCAACTCCACCTTTCCTTTCTGGGCCTGGCTTGGCCAGCTGAAGAGGGGCCTAGGGCTTGACTGGTGGCCCTTTGGGCCTTCTCTGATTGGTGCCCAGTGGTGTGTACCCACCCCAGCCACATGTGCTTGCCACCCTGACAGGGAGCACCAGCCCCACAAGTCTCTTGTTCGCCCCCCACTTCCCGAAAAGCCAGTGGCAGGATGATTGATTTTGCGGGAAGCACAGTTCTGATGGTGGGGGTGGGGAGCCAGGGCGTCAGGGGATCCTCACTCCATTTGCTTGTGGCTGTGAGTCAAAACTGGGTCCCACTGGGCACCCTGTGAGGTGTTCCCCGCCACTCAGTTTTGCTGGGGAGGGGAGGTATGTGGGGGTTCTCACGGGGTCGCTGAGAGAGATTCCAGAGCTACAGGGTGCCTGACAGTATGGAGGGGTCTCTGTGGCACTGGCCTCCCTGGAGATCCCTTATATGATGTTGTTGACAGTTCCCTTATGGAATAGAAATGTGTGGTAAAGGGCATTGCCCCAGCCCTCTCTAGCTTGGCATAAATTTTGCAGGTCAGGATGGAATCATGGGAAGCTGAGCAACCACCAGTCTGGCTGGGTCTCCTGCTCTTTGTCTATGTTCAGGGGTCTTCAGAGCTAACTGGGGACCAATGTGGGAACAAAGAGCTATGTAACAGCCACTGGTATGTGTGTTCAACGCACACGCACACGTGCAGGCACACACTCACACATGTACATTCACACTTGAGTGGGAATCTACCTACAGTTAGGTCTTCACATATAAGAGACGGTATAAAGGATCATGTGTGTGGCATGAATCACATATGGGTGAAGGCCAGGAGACTACCTACACACACGACAGCCGATCTGAGGGCTCCCACACACCAGTAGCTTCTACAGGGACAGGAAGTGGGATTGTCTCCTGGTCCCTCGGGAGCTGGGACAGACCGAAACCCAGGGCAGGGCATGACTCAGGGCCCCATGAGTCAATAGGCTGCCTAGCCTGGCTTGGGAAGCTGCCTGGATGCAGGCCTCCAGGGAAACAAGCAAGATGCCTTCCACCTGTCACACCTGTCCCTCAGTTTTGGGGCTTAGCACAGATGTAGGTGAGGAATTACCATTCTCACTAGCAATGCACAGGAGGCAACGCCTTCATAGGGGAAGAGAGAGGGTCGGGGGAGCTTCATTGACAAGGGACCTACTAGATGTTTTCAGAATGGAAGAGAGGAAAGAGGAGGGGAGGAGGAGGAGGAAGGGGAGAGCTAAAGAGGGAGAAAGAATCAGAAGAGAGGAGAAGAAGAAGAGACATTTACGATGAGACATTTACAGGATTTGAGGAAAAAGGGTGCCTTGGTTGGATGGAAGTGGTTTCTGGGAGTAGAGGGCAGCCAGGGTTCGGGGCTCGGAGGGACGGGAGGCCAGGCGCTGGTTTCCTAAGGACAAATTTGGAGGCCTTGTCTGAGATCTGAGGAAGTCCCTCCAGCTGGCCTTGTATCAGGGCAGCAGGGAAGACCAGCCACCCTTTACAGAAACATCTCAGTTCACCCTGAGACCACGGCCAGATGGGGGCAGCACCCTACAGCCCTACCTGATGTGTAGTCTCCCCTGGGGCTCAAGGGAGTGAGGGACTCCCAGACATTCAGGAGTGGGTGGACCAGTACTAGGGCAGTTCATAGAGAGGGCATCTCAGATGAACAGAGGGGACCCCAAAGACAGGGCAGGTCCAGGCTCCCGAGCCTGTTTTTAGAAGTCTGAAGTGACCACAGTAACCTGATGGCCTTATCTAGGTATCCCCAGGGCTACATAATACCCAGACTTTCCCTTGAATGAGCAGTAAGGAGCCTGCTTGCTTGGGAATATTATGGGTGCCTCAGTCTTAGAGCAAAGTGTTCTCCCTCTCCCTCCCTGCCCCTCCATATCATAGGTGTAGTTAGTTTATTATGACGGAGCTTGGGTACATACTAAAAGACTTAGCATGTCAGTGGTGGGACCGGCTCCCCATGGCTCCATTTCAGCAGTGATTTAAATATTTCTTTATTACATTTAAAAAAATATTTTGTGTGTGTCTGCCTGTTTACTATCAAACTCACCTAGTCTCTTGAAATTATAGCTTCATCACCAATGGCCATGCTGTGGAGAGAACATTTGGAAAACACTGACTTGTCCATAACAAGCAACAAAAACCATTACCCCTTCTTGGGCTGGGGAGATGGCTTAACGGGTAACATACTTGTGCAAGCTTGAGGGTCTGAGCTCAAGTCCCCAGGACCTATGAAAAACCAGATTCAGAACACTCCCAACTGTAATTACGGAGCCTGTGTGGGGAGATGAGAGGCACAGACAGGCCATTCCCCAGAAGCCTGTAGGCCAGCTTGCCTGGGGTACGCAGGCCAGACAAGGACACTGTCTTCAAACAGAAGTTGAGCAGTAACCCTGATGTTGCCCTCTGACCTCCATATACATGTGCCTGCATTAATTTTTGTTTATTTTATTAAAAATAAAAGTATGTGTACTTGTGTGTATGTCCGTGTGTAGGTACGGGCACACGAGTGCAGGGACCTACGGAGACCAGAAGATTCTAGAGTTGGAGTTAGAGTTGGAGTTACAGGCAGTTGTGGGCCACCTTATGTGGGTGTCAGCAAACCAAACTCTCTTTGTGTCAGCAGCAAACACTCTTAACTGCTGAGCCATCTCGTCAGCTCTATCAGCCACCATCTTTTTATTCACGTGCACACAGGAATGTGCTCTCTCTCTCTCTCTCTCTCTCTCTCTCTCACTCTCTCTCTCTCTCTCTCACACACACACACACACACACACTCTCACAAAGGCATGCACTGAGAAACTACTCCCTTTCCTACTTACTAAGCCTTGCTGTTTGACATCCCTTGTACAAAATACAGAAAATGTGATATATTAATCTTTCAGCATCTCATCCCAGAAGGAACTCCTATTAATATTTTAGTCCACTTGGAGATTTTCTCCTCCTCCTCCTTCTTTTGGTTTGGTTCTGGGTTCGAATGAAGCAAGGCATGTGCTCCATGTGCTCTCTGGAGAAGCCACATGCCCAACCCTTCACCTGCAGGTTCTAGACAAGGGCTTGCCACACCACGGCACAGCCTTCTCCCCCAAACCTTCACCTTTTTAGCTTTGACCCTCTTGGAGCAAAGGGAACGCAGACATATAAATCTGAATTAGGATCACACAGTTCCATATTCTGTTTTTCTCTTCATGTTAATGAGTTAATAGCTTACAGAAGAATGCATGTGCTGCTTAAAGAGTAATAACTAAACAGGTACCCACTGCTCAATTCCTGAACTGTATCCTGCTTCATTTAGTATATGCTCTGATGGTTCCTCACGATATTAAGTATTCTTAGAGGACTGAATATTAATGGCTGACTGGTAGTCCTTCAAAGAGTGGACCATATTTTATTTAACAAGTCCCACCTTCTTGGAAATTTAGATTGCTCCCAACCTTTTGCTATTAGAAGGATGTAGTGAAAAACACCATCATATGTAAAATTTGCCCATCATCAGGACAATCAGGATTTCTTTATTGAAAGTAGATACAGGGGCTGGAGAGACTGAATGGTGGTTAAAATTACTGGCTCTTCTAGCAGAGGACCTGGATTTGCATCCCAGAACCCATGTAATGGCTCACTCACGCTTGTCTGTAACTCCAGTTTCCATCTCAGGGAATCTGAGGCCCTCCTCTGGCCTCCTCCAGCACCAGGCACCTATGCTGTCATATGTAAAAACGCAGGGAAACATTAATACACGTGAAATAAAAGTAAATCTTGTTTTCTTGTAAATATTTATTTATTTTATGTATAGGAGTGCTCTATCTGTATGTACCTACAAGCCAGAAGAAGGCATCAGATCCCATTACAGAGGGTTGTGAGCCACCATGTGATTGCTGGGAACTGAACTCAGGTCCTCTGGAAGAGCACCCAGCGCCCTCAGCTGCTGAGCCATCTCTCCAGCCCACATAAACTTTATTTTAAAACAAGAGGGTAGACAGAAATAGAATTAAAATCGAGCTAGAGTTTGGGCTGGGGAGATGGCTCAGTGGTTGAAGTGTTTCCTGTGCAAGAATGAGGACCTCGGGGCTGGGGAGGTGGCTCAGCGGTTAAGAGCACCAACTGCTCTTCCAGAGGTCCTGAGTTCAAATCCCAACAACTACACGGTGGCCCACAACCATCTGTAATGAGATTTGATGCCCTCTTCTGGTGTGTCTGAAGATAGGGACAGTGTACTCATATACATAAATAAATAAATCTTTAAAAAAAGAATAAAAAGAATAAGGACTTCAGTTCAGATCTCTAATACAGTGTGAAGCTGGGTGCAGTGGTTTGTGTGTGTGACCCCAGTTCTGAGGTCAGAGTCAGATGGATGCCATGGCAGCCAAGGCTGGCTAGTCAGTGTAGCTGAAACAGTGAACTCCAGGCCCAGGGCAGATCCTGCCTCAAACACAAACAAACAAACAAACAAACACAAACCAACTGTATAGAAATTTGCTAAGATGCATAGAGTTTGCGCTAGGCAAGTGCTTTAATGACTTCTTTAATTTAGCCCTGTAATGTTTTTGTTTGCCAGTTACTTAAAATAAAGTGTTTTCATTTTTTAAAGAGGGTTTTTGTAGAGAGTGATAAATGAAAATAATTGAAGTCTACCTCTGGCTTCTATGCACACACACACACACACACACACACATACACCAAAAGTCAATTTTTTAAAACTGCATTTATTTCTTTTCCTCAGGTCTAAGGAGGTCACTCCAGCACCGCAGCACATATATAGAGATCAAAGAACAACTTGTGGGAATAGGTTCTCAGCCACTACCATGTGGATCCCCATGATGAAACCAGGGTTGATAGGCATGGTGGCAATCACCTTTAGCCATTTAGCCCCCTTGTTGGCCCATGTCAAAGCTTTATGGTAACTACAGCCATCCACGAGTTTTCTTGCCAGGCATAACTAGCCAGCTTTGTAGATACAGCCAGTAGCTGCTACTCTCATTTCCACTGTACAGATGAGCAAGCTGAGGGTAGAGGGCAAAGCTGGACACTGAGCCCCGCAGTCTGGTTCCAGAGCCTTGGGCTCTTCGAGGCTCCTCCTCCATGCTTTGGTGTGTTCATTCATTCCATAACATTTCCTGCTGTCGCCTGGGCACCATTACAGATGGCAGGTCTATAGCATGGAGCTAAACTGTATGTGAAGGCGCTAGACAGCAGAAGGACGTGTTCTTTAGGCTGTTAGAAGGTGGTCAGCCCTCCAGCAAAAACGAGCCGCCGCCTTAGGAAACAGAACTGTGTGGAGCAGGTTGAGGAGCGGGAGGGAGGGAGGCCAGCTGAAATAGAGAAGCAAACCAGGAAGGAGGTGAGGCAGGATGCTCTCCTGAGCTGAGGGAGAGCACTTCCAGGCAGTGGAATCGCTGGTGCAAAGCCCCCCTCCCCTGGCCCATGCAGGAGCAGGGCTGACTGTCTCAGAGATCAAAGAGGCTAGTAGGACTAGAGGAAATGGAAAGAAAGAGAAGACGAGAAGGAAGAGGAGAAGGAGGAGGAGGAGGAGGAAGAAGAGGAGGAAGAAGAGGAGGAGGAGGAGGAGATCAGAGAGCTAGGGAAGGAGGTACAAGTCCCTGGGTTCTGGGGATATTGACCTTGACAGGTCTTGGGCCATGCTTGTTTCCAACAGAGACGCAATGTGACCTAACACAAGGCCCCTGTAGCTGTCCAATGAAGACTATCTGCTGGGGATAAAAGTGTGAGAGAGGAGGTTGCATTCCTGACTGAGGTAGAGATGATGGTGGCCCAGGTGAGGCTGGGTGTGTGGAGGAGAAAGATGTTTATTCTTGTACTGTGTTGAGAAAAAGAGTCCTCAGGGCTATCAATTCCTTATTGGGTAACAGGAGCAGGGAGGAAGGGTGCAGATGTCGTTCCGCTGTAGAGTGCTAGCCTCGAATGCACAAGGCCCTGGGTTTGATTCCTAGTACCTCCGCATGGAAGTGGAGCACATCTGTGTTCTTAGCCCTTGGGAGGTGGAGGCAAGAAACTCAAGAAGTTAAAGAGCATCCTTGGCTACACAGAGGGTTTGAAGGCAGCCTGGACTATTCGGGATGCTGCCTCAAGCAAAACAAATAACATCTTATGTTAAATAAATTAATTAAATTTTATTAAAAATAAAAACGAAGAAAGGGCAGGGCTCGGTTGGCATAGTCCTTACCCAGAATGTAGGAGGTCCTCAGCTCCATAGCCAGCTCTTGGGGAGAAAAAAAAATTCGCTAAAGTGGAAAGGGAGACAAGGAGGCCTCTAGGTTTGGAGCTGGATCTCTGGAGCAGGGGATGCTGTTACTACAGCACTGATGTACAACGTTGATGTGAAGTTACACCCTGTTTCCTGCTGGGTACTCACAAGGGCAGCACATCCCACATCCTTGAAGTCACAGTGAAGCAGGATTGTAGCCTGAGCTCGGGGTGGGAATGACAGGGTCGATTCAGGGCTGTATACTGAGTTCCCTCGAGCCTGCAGATTCCCTGTTCATGTTATCTTGGGAGTCTGTGCTCAGGGTGGAGCCTCCATCAGCTAGGTCCCTGGTCACTCTGGAAGGAGAGTCCTCTATGAGCTCTGTGCTGGACCCCCGTCATCAGAATGAACAAAAGAAAGCCTTACTCTCTGAAGCAGCAAGGTTCCAAGTTGGCAGTTCCTTATGGCAGTATGCTTTATCCTTGTTGGCCTGTCAGCAGGACTTCCTGTGCTCTCCACTCGGGCCTCAGGCTTGCGGACCATCCTGGTCCTACACACCTGAAGGTCTGTATGCTGTTGCAACCACGCTCAGGGTCTCCCAAGCTGCTCATTTTGCTTTTCAGCTGCTCTTAGAAGCCTGTACCACCCTGCCCCTGGCTCCAAACTTGCCACAGCTACTTCTTGGCAGGGGCGACAGGCAGGTGTTCCATGTGGCTATGGCCTTGGGGTCGGGGTATAGTGACAGGAATGTGGATATGTGTGCCAACTCTAAGAAAAAGCTTCTTGGGGTAGGCCAGGCCACACTGAGGGGTGAGCACCAGGGCTCAGCTACCCTCCAGCAAACTTCAATGTGTTCTGGAGGACGGACAGACTCTAGGCACAGACCCAGGAAGAAGCAGGATTTGCAGAATCTGAGGTGGGTGCTACTGATTAGCCACACCATTTATAGAAGGGCTGTTCTGGGGTCTCCCATCAATGTCTGCTGTCCATTTCTTCCTGGCTAACAGTTTAGAAAGCTAATATGTACTTCTAAAGGTTTATGGGTGTTTTGTGTGTTCCTTTTTGCGGTGTGTGTGTGTGTGTGTGTGTGTGTGTGTTCGTGCGTGCGAGGGGTCATGTACATCTGGGTTTACTCTGTGTGTGTGTTGGGGGGACAGGAATTGACATTTACCTTATTTTGTAGACAGGGTTACCCACTGAGCCTGGAGCTTGCTGAAGGCATTCTCCTGTCCCCACCTCCCTCCTCCAGATTAGAGGTCATTGTCACCACAGAGTTTTACCTGTGTGCTCAGGATTTGAACTTAGACCTTGGCTCTTGTGCATTGGACGCTTGCTTTACCCACTGAACCATCCCCCTAACTTCCCAACACCTCCGGCTTGTGGCTTGATGAATTGACTTTATTCTAATCTTCAGGGGGCTTTCTGACGTAGAGGCTGAGTAGGTGTGGGACAGAGAGAGAAGCCAGTGGCTCGGAGAGAGGCTAGACCAACTGATTTAAATCTGGGAATTGCTGGCCTGTGCTTGGTGGTTAGAGTGAGGCCCTAGGGTTTGGGGGTGGGGGTCTCAGAACAATGGGGATGTGGAGAAGAATCAAGGGTTCAATAGGGCTTGCCTGTGGCGGCAAGAAAGACTCTCCTTTGTTTTAGAGTCTGGTCAAGCAAGAGACAAATAGAGGAGACCAAGAAGGCAGAGGAGGGAGGTGGCCAAAGAGATTCAGAAGGCCCCCACGTGTCAGAAATGGTGGCAGAAGCCTGATCTTGGTATCCAGGAGGCTGAGGCAGAATAATAAAAGTTCTAGGCTAGCCTGGACTACACAGTGAGCCCCTGTTTTAAGGACGGGAGGAAAGAAGGGAAGACAGTGACTTCCGACGACGGCCTGAGACCTGGGTCCTGGATGCAGCTGCTGGCTGTCAAAGATGCCGTGGATGAAGCGTGCATTGACAGAGCTGAAGGGAGGCTAAGAGAAGAGGCAACGGGCTGAGCTGCTTCCCAGGCATCTACCGGTCAAGGAGCAGCAGGTGGGAGCTGGAGCGGAAGCGGACAGAGGAGAAAGGACCTGCCTGAGGAAAACAAAGTTGTGGCAGAAGAGGCAGGACACCGGAAGCGACTGCCTCCTGCTATCTGGGAGGTAAGTGGGGGGTGGAGCCTAGAGGAGGGGCTAGCCAGAGATGGCAAAAACTATACTGGCAATCTTGTCCCGTGACTGCCACAGTTTCACCAAAGTAGTCCCAAAGGATGTCCTGCCTGCTGTGTGCCCACTCACCCTGGGGAGTTCAGGCCCTTTGCAACAAGACTCTTCGGTGGATTTGGTTCCCAGGATTTCCTGCGGGGGCAGGAATTATGATTTCCATTCTGCTGGGCATATGCTGAACCACTGAGCTACATCCCCAGACCTACAGAGAGGTTCATTCACCTGCCCAAAGGCCATACAGCTTTATGTAGCAGAACTAGAATTCAACCTTGATGTTGCCCCACTGCCCCATACCCAGGTGCCCAGGAGTTCCAAAGGCTGATGTCCTTGCTAATTTGGCCACTGGATCAGCCAGAGTATGCATTCCATCATTGGGAATGCGTGGGTTCCCCCACGAGATGCCAGTCAAGAGTGATTCCCCAAAGGGCTGGCTCACTCTAGTTCTCAGGAATGCAAAAATCTGTTAAGAGAGCTGTTCAAGGGTTGTTTGTGGAAATGCAACCCCAAGTGCCTGGGGTCAGAGGTCAGAGGACAGAGAAGTGCCAGGGGTTAGAGAAGCCTTCAGTGGGGGAGGGGGAACCAGAGCCTGATGTGGCAATCAAACCGGTTATCCCAGCACTCCGGAGGCTGAGGCAGGAAGGCTGCTGCAAGTTCCAGGCCAGCCTGGGCTTCAGGGTGCCTGCCCTCTGTCTCACAAAAGCAAAAGAAACAGACAGCCCTGGTGGTGGAGGTAGTGGGGGGGCGGGGGTGGTGGTGGTGGTCTTGTTTCCAGACCTGGCCTGGCTCAAGGAAGCACTCCTGACGGAGAACTCAGAGGCCTGGAGGAGAGGCGAGGCTGTTGGGTGGATCCCCGCAGCACAGCGCTCGCCTTGCAGGAGCCAGCTCGCCCCGCCCACGGGGGGTCGTCCGTCCCCTGCCGGGGAGTCTAATGTGCCCGCAGCCGTTCCGGGGGAGCGGTCCCCGCCGCGCTAATGTGCGGTCGCCCCGCCCGCCAGCAGTGGTGCCCCCAGGCCGACCCCAAGCGCAGATCGATATGCATCAGGCGGCGGGCTGCCCCGTCCCCTCCCCGCCCACACCCCTCTCTTCAAGCTCCCTTCCTCTCTCTCGGATCCCCCGGACCTGCCTCCACCCTCTGGCTTCCTAGGAGCCTGGGAATCCCCGGGTGAGTGGATAGGGGCTTAGGGCAAAGGGGTGATGGTTGTCCCTGCATAAGACAAATCAAGATAAGTAAAATTAAGGCCGGGGAATGTGACTCAAAGACACACCTTGCTTAGCATGCAGGAAGTCCCGGGCTTGATCCTCTACAGCACATAAATTGGAAGTGCTTGCTGGTGCACACCTGTAATCCCAAAACTCGCTCTGGAGTGGAGGAAGGAGGATCCCAAATTCAAGGTCAGTTCTCAGAGGCTACAAAGTGAGTTTGAGGCCAACCTGGGGTAAAATGAAAAGGCCTGGTGGGAGATCACTCAAAGGCTCAAGCGCTTGCTTTCCAACAAAAAGTCCAGAGTTTGGATCTCCAGAGCTGGCACAAAAGCTGGCAGGTGTGCTGGCACCCTGCTAGTTCAGGTGGGCACGGATGATCCTCAGAGCAAGCTAGACCATCAGACTGGGGGAGCCCCAGGCTCACCAAGAGACTCCAATAAGTTGGAGTGTGGGATCAGCATGGAGACACAGTGGGTGAAGTCCCTCACTGAGAAAATCTGGGGACCCGAGGTAGATCTGTGGAACCCCGAGGGAGAAAGTTGACTTCCACATGTGCACCATGGCGCCTGTTCACATTTACCACCGCCCTGCCATGATAATAAGTAAAAAATTTAAAGATTAATTTAAAAAAAAAAAAGATGGAGTGTGCTAGAAGGCACTAGGCACCTCTGTCCTTACAGGAGCACACGCGCCAGCAGGTGCACCTGCACCACATGCCCACAGGCTTTCGTTCAGGCACACACACCACACGCATACACACATGTGATAACTAAATAAGTTTAAAAAAAATTAAGGGAAAAATTAATGCAAAAAAATCCTCAGTGATCAAAAATAAATCAAAATTGTAAATGAAGCTAAGATCAGTAATGGCAGAGCCATATTGGAGCCTGGGGCAAAGGGAAAAAAATATCAAGAATCTGGATCTTGTTTCATTTGAATGTTGAATTCTTTGTTCATCACAGATTGCTCACTGGGGGACGGGTTGTCACTGAAATTCACTTTGGGGACTAGTAATGACAATAGAAGAAATGCCAGCACCTTAATTGACTTAAAAATATTGTTGGGGGAGGGTTAAACCCAGGGCCTCCTGTGTGCTAGGCGTGTGCTGTATCCACAGCACCCCCTCCCCCTTTTAAAATTGTGGTTGTTGCAACAGGGTCTTAGATAGCCCAGGCTGGCCTTGAACTTGCCATATAGTAGAGTCTTGCTCTAAACTCTTGCTACTTCTCTTGCCTCCTGAGCTCTGGATTTACAGGCATAGACCACTACTCTCAATGCATCGAGTTATTAGTTAAATTTTTGTTTTCTTTTGTTTGACACAGCATCATTCACACTGACCGGGAACCCTCTATCCTCAGCACCCCAAGTCTCAGTCTTAACGGTTTGTAGCACCACGGAATCTCTTAGTTTTCTTTTTTATAAAAACCTCCCCGTAGCCGGGCAGTGGTGGTGCATGCCTTTAATCCCAGCACTTGGGAGGCAGAGGCAGACTGATTTCTGAGTTTGAAGCCAGCCTGGTCTACAGAGTGAGTTCCAGGACAGCCAGGGCTACACAGAGAAACCCTGTCTCGAAAAAACAAAACAAAACAAACAAAAACAAACAAACAAACAAACAAAAAACCCAACAACAAAAACCCTCCCTGTGACAGTTTACAGTTCACCCAGCAAAGTAAGTGCTGCACACCTTTGGAAGGCTTCCTGCCCCAGGATTTCCAGTATCTTCAGAGCCCTGCGGGCATCACCGACCAGCTTTAGCGCTTTGCTAACACCCTTCCCGGAAGCCCTGTAACCACAAGCAAACACTTATTCTCTTTGGTGTCCCCAGACCCTGGCAACCATAATATTTCCGTCTCTACGGCATTGTCTGTTCTGGAGATGTATGCAGGATCATGTGCTGTGTAGTCTCCTGCATCTCAAGGTTCATGATTATTATAGCTTCTGTCAATATTCCACTCTTTTTTTTTCCTGTGTGTGCATGCAAGTGGCGTATGGAACCTGTGCGTACTGGTGGCTGTTCTCATGGGTGAAGAGGCCGGGGAAAGCTGCCTTCTGTCCCCTCCCGCCCTGTCATTCAGATCTTAATCTCTAAATGAAATAAATGAACAAGAGCCTGGGCTGGTGACCAGCAAGCTGTGGTGATCCACTTGTCTCTGCTCCCGGTAAGGCTGGGTTTAGAGGCGGCATGGGGACCCAGCTGGCTTTTCACACGGGTGCTGGGAACTCAGGTGTTCATTCCTGCATGAAGATGCTCTTACCTCTGAGCCGTCCCTCAGCTCCAGGATTGCGTTTCTTACATTTTGAATCATGGTCCATTGTGTGACTGTTCCTCATTTCCTCAGCCGTTCCCCAGCTGATGGGTATTTGGATGTCCTTTGTCCGTATCCTTCACCTTTTATGAGTGATGCACTGACGCGTGTCCTTCCCCTGTGCTTAGAGCATATTTATTTGTACGTTTGCTTGGAGACTTGTCTGTGCACATGTTTTGATGTGGACCTATGCTTTACATCTTTCTTTAATGTTTTTTTATTACCTTGTGTGCATGTGTGTGTGTATGTGTATGTGTGTGCGTGTGTGTATGTATGTGTGTGCATGTGTGTGTACGTGTGTTTGAGTGTGTGTATATGTGTTTGTGTGTATACGTGTGTGTGTATATTGTGCATGTGTGTGCGTGTGTGTATGTGTGTGTGTATGTGTATGTGTGTGCATGTGTGTGCGGGTATGTGTGCATGTGTGTGTATGTGTGTGTGGGTGTGTGTATATGTGTATGTGTGTGTGCATGTGTGTGCATGTGTGTGCGTGTGTATGTGTGTGTGTGCGTGTATGTGTGTGTGTGTGTGGGTGTGTGTGTGCATGATATGATGCTCAGCAGGGGTCAGAGGACAATTTGCAGGAGTCAGTTCTCTCCTTGCACCATGTAGTTTCTGGGGATGGAATACAGGTTTCAGTTTTGGCAGCCTGCTGAGCCATCAT
>JADRCD010228532.1:0-11958 GCA_019843815.1 Montemys delectorum
CACCAAAGCTTTTGTGGTTCCTTTCTGAGAGCTATTACTCATTCCATCAACAAATATTTAGTTAGCACCTCCTGCAAGCTGGGGTCTTGAAGGTGTTCACTGGTGGTGATGAAGGCTTAATACGGGAATCCCAGAGACTTTGAAGTCAGTTGGGAAAACATTCAGGTTAAGGCACTACTATTCCAATGCAAGGTGGTGAGGAATTCATGTTTAATTCTCTAGCATTCCACTTCTGGGGTGTCACTTTCCAGGTGATTATCAAGTGAAAAGGGATCTTGTGAATAGAGTGGACCAGCACTGAGAAGTCTGGCAGCTTTTCTAAGTCTCTCCTTCCCCAGAGGTACCTGAACCTTAGTTCTCACAGCTCCCACAGGATGAGGCTGGCAGGTTCTGATGCAGCCATGTGTATGCTGTTTCCATAGTTATGTGGCTACAGTAACTAATTCATCAAACATGGTTTCTACAGCATTGAGGAGTGATAGCTCTGAGTAGAAGCACTCTTAAAAATTGTTGTGCACTTACTATTTATTTTATAAAACACCAAAAATAATTCAGGAGGCCTTTAACAGCCATCCCTTTTTATTTCTTTTTATTGCTTCTCTGCACAGAAGGAACATGCTAAGTAGTTTTTCTGTAAATAATTTAAATCGTACAATAGTTATATGAGGGCTTTATTGTTTGTAGGGAATGGGGAAACAGAGGTACAGATAACCAAACTGATTTATCAAGTGCAGAATTAGAAAATAATAGAGCTAGGAAGTGAATGAAAAGACTTTTAGAGGGAGGTTTTAAAGGTCATAATTAAAAATCAAATCTCTATGTCTCTCTATCTTTTTGGCATGTCTAAGGAATTGAAAGTTTTATTCATTATATGAATTTAAGGACTATTTAGATAATAGCTGACTTTGAATCCATAGACAAATTCTCTCTATACAGACTTTATCTGTCATCGTATGTGTACTATTTTTGATCATGTGCTTTTATATTTTACTAAACATGGCAGACAAAACATTTAGAATGTCAGCACAGTCTCCTAAATTAGACAATTTCTAAAATAAAACTAAATAAAAGCTGCAATTGTACAGTTATTGCCAAAATATTAATAATAATAAAGTTCTTGCTTCCCTTAGTCCTGATGGAGGCAAAGAGTAACATATTGCTAAGTCATATGTCAGTCTTCACAGAGACCCTTTTTGATCAAAAGTTTGGGTAAGAGCCATGTATAAAGGAAACTCAAACATGGCCCAGCCACTTCTTCCTGGAGCACACGTTCAATGCTGAGTGAAGAAGTCATATGAACTTGAATATAAAGCATGGGTTCCTTGTGTGAGAGAGAAAAATGAGTTCATCTCTGTGGGTAAAGGCCTCCATTGTTTCCGAAGATCAATGACATTGATTTTACTGCATGGCACATAAAAGCAGAGGCTCAGAGAAGTAGCCATGAAAGGAAAGTAGCAGCTGTCGGGATGAGCAAGCTGCTTCAAGTTGCTCTGCCTACCAGTAGAAAGCCTTTGATTTGTCTGTTCATCCCATCCCAGAGTTTGGGGCAGTTATTTATGGAGTCCCTTGGGTGATGAGTCCGGCAGAGGTGCAAAAGCTTTATTTGGGGTCTCAGCATCAATTGAAAGCTTTTAGGTTGAGAAGGCGGAGTGGGATTGACAGAAGCCTCAGAAACGTGTCTCTGTGTTGGCTGATTGTAAGTACCACTAGGGCTTATGCTATATTCTCCTCATGTAACAACCGCATATAAATTTCTCCTGGGTCCAGTTTCTATTGGGTCTGAGAGCAGGACAGAGCTCAATTGATCTGGACAGATCTTAGCTGGTATATATATATATTTACTGAATAATTTCTGCATAATAATCTCTGCGGGAGGCACCCGAGTTTCAGAGTCCTATCACCAAGTAAATTTAGATCCAAAGCAGAAACTTTTGCTGCATTGATTTGATCTAATGAAATATGTACAAATGTGCACATGTATGTGACTCCGGTCAATCTAGAAGAGTCAGGGTTGCTAGAATTTCTTCACAATGAAGGATTTGAATCTTTCCTTAGTGTTTTTCTAATAGCATCATTGGGATATAATTTACATAACATACCGTTTACGCCTTGAAAATACCCAATTCAGTAGCTTTTGATATATTTACAGAGTTGAGAAATCATTATAATAAATTCCAGAACATTTTCATCAACTCAAAAAGAAAAAAAAATACATTCTGTACCTTTTAGCTATGACTCCCCAAGCCGCCTTTGTTCAGTTTTTGAGGCAAGATTTCTGATAATGTTCAAAAGACATTTCTATTTCTGTACATCCCCAGAGTTTTAGAAATAACTGCATTATAAGACTTCTTACACTGCAGGGCTAGCATTTGTTTTTCTTCTTGTCTTTTCTGATTCTCTGACTTCCGGGAGGACAAATGCTTCAGTTTATTGAACTTTATGTCTACTGTCAGTTCACTTTCTAGTACATCTTGGGGTTCAAACAAAGGAGCTAAGACAGAAAGAAAGAAGAAGGAGTTAGAGAAAGAGGGGGTGTGGGAGAAGGAAGGAAAGAGTGAAAGATGAGGGGAGAATACACACACACACACACACACACACACACACACACACTTTAACTGTCAAATGTGGTACAGAGAAGACATCTGGTAAGCATTTTCTGGCAAATATTCTTTTTTAAAAAGGGCAATGTTTTCAATGAAAAGGAAAATTTTGAATTTCGAGTGGATTTTCTTGTGAATTTGCACCATTCCAGAAGCTATGAGATATTTACTTCACAGTGTCCACAGGATTTCGCACCTAAATCATCTTTGGCTACTACCACGGAGAGATCCACAATGAAAGTAATTCATACATAGGTGAAGCTTGTTCTTCTGTAATCTAAGAGTTTAGATGGCTCAGAACTAAGAGGTCAGCCTTGCCCAACTGGACATTTCCGGCTTGTACTTCATTATTCCCCAAGGTTGTGCCTTCAAATACATGGCTTAGGATGACTGTCTCTTGGAATTTGCACATCCTAGTCAATTTAACTTATGACAAATGAACTCATGTCATAAGAGATATGATCTGTATATTTCATGCATTGTTTCTTATTTCTGTATGTACCTCATTGATTGAACATGTAACCACATCTTGCTGCGCAGGGACTATGAGATAGACTCTTCTGTTTGGCCTTGCATCCAACTACACTTCACGCTTAGCTTCTCCTTCTGAAGGAGGAGGGGTAGAGGAATGTCAGAGAATAGCCGCATGCCTCACCTTTCTTTCTGCAATTCATACTATGACACATTGCTAATTTTCCTTATCTTCAATTTTGTGTATTAGTAAGCATTGGGCCTGAAAAAAATGTGACTTTTAGGTATAATCTTGCTATGTTTTATATATGTGGCATTTAAATGAATTTGGAATGATTTTTTTCTACTTTTAAAGTTGCAAATGTATTTCTAGTACATTAGAGAATAAGCAGGCTTTCCTGAACTAGCCAGGAAAACTTTTGCCCATTTGCAATATTATTTCTTTGGGAAAATGATTCCGACTACTTAAAATACCACAAAGAAATGTACTTTTGAAATCTCCATCTGACAGTTGAATAGTGATAAACTCATTGATGCTTACAAGCAAATGATCAGATGAGAGAAACACTAGAAGATTCTCTGGGCAGCTCCTATGCAACCTTACAACTCTGCTAATTTCAGCCAAGATAAGTCTAGCTAGAATTTCTTCTTTTTTCATTTGTTTGTTAGGCAACAGTTGTGGGCTTGCCTTTGGACTTTAAATATTCAGCTTTTTATTAGAATTTGCTCAGTTTGGAATTGGTAACCACAACACAGATAATACATGGGAAGTACATTTTAAAATGCACGGGTAAAGGTCTAGCTTAAATCTTAAGAAAACATAGGTTTGATTTTGGCTAATATAACTTTGGCTATTTTTCGATTCAGAATTTGTCATGGTTAAACTGTAAAACTTTTGAATAATATAATATATTCATGTACCATACCATAAGCATAGTTGTTTATGTTAGTGTCCAAATTTAGGAACAAACTCTCCCCCCCCCCCCAGTGTCCTAAGCATGTGCTCAGACTGAGGGTGTAAAAGTTTGGCACTGATTGTATAGCTCAGTCAAACTAGACTTTCTCTCTCATGCAGTTGACAAATATTCATTATATGCCTACGAATAAAGCACCTAGGTAATGGACAGGAAACAGATGCTGAACAAAATAATCCCAAGATATACTCTAGGAAGCTCTCCCCCTCTTAGGGAGAACAGATTTTAAATAGTTGCAACAAGGTTGGAGGAGGGTGATTCTTGGCAGAAAAGCATGCAGCTGGGACAGTTTGCAAGGATCCATGCCTCTGTGAAAGGGTCCCAGCTCTGCCCTTCCCACCTCAGGGCTCAGAGGCAATAGTAAAAGGAAGAAGAGCAAGCATCTTGTGGAAAGAGGCTACAACATGTAGCTTTTGTAAGTACCTATCAGAGGAACCAAGGTGTGAGGAGAAGAAAAAAAATGAGCCCATTGGGAAATATCTATTACAACACTTGTCACACAATGAAAACAAAAATCCAATGCATGGTGACATTTGAGACAATGTTGACAACAGGAAAAGTGTTTTGTTTATTGAAGGGCCAGCGATGTCCCACAAAACTTTCTAGGTCAAGTTAAGGTTTCTGAAGGCTGTTTAGAGCCAGCTTAGCTGGTCAGAGGTTGAGATTTATTTTAAGCTTATGCAGCAGGAAGAGCACTGGCAATCAGACAAGCATCTGAAAAAGCCCAAAAACAAAATCAGTGTTGGAACCAACAGAGGCGCTCTGGTGGCAGCTGTGGACAAACCTCTGGTTTCAAAGGTAGAAGATCAAGTGTTTGTGTGTGTGTGTGCGTGTGTGTGTGCGTGTGTGTGTTGTGAACTTACAGACTTCAGTGTGTAGGAGTCTCAGAAATGTCTTCTACTGTGAAACGGACATTCTTACATTAGAAAGAAATTGACTTAGGATTTTGGCATGAGAATGTTCTAACTGGTTTAGAATTAGATAAATATTCTAGATTAAACCCTAGAAGAGATAAATAGACTAGATTCTGCTCTTTGAATGTCCTAAAAGCATTAGAGCACTGGAGTAAATTTTCTTGAAGTAGTAGAAATGGATGCGATTTCATTTATTCATGAATTATCTTTAATTGATTCACTTCTTCAAAGATATTTCTTGAAGAAATCTTAAGTGAGAAGAGGGGAAAGAGAATGCCATGTGATACATGAAGCAGAAAAGGAGGAGAGTATTAGGGAGGGGGAAGAAAACCAGGAAGAAATGGACAGGAAGGTGGGAGAGGGCAGTAGTAGAGAGAGAGGGAGGCAGATAAGCATAATGTGTCCAAGAAAGTGTCGAATGAAAGGAACTATATGTTGAGTTCCAAGAAAAAAAGTACCGAGACAGACAATTGAAATGGGAAAGGGGCATCTTTGGGACAAACTAGAAACTAAAGGCAATGGAAACTACCAGGAATCTATAAAGGTGATTCTATCTAAGACTGCTAGCAATGGAGGATATGGAGATTGAACTGGCTATCTGTAGTGAATAAGCAAGATTTTCAATGAAGGGATTAGGACACCACTCCAACCATAAAAACTTTGACCTACAATTTCTTCTGCCTAAAGGGTGTTCAGGGGTAAAAGATGGAGCATAAACTGAGAGAGTGGCCAATCAATGACTGGTCCAGCTTGAGACTGATGTCATGAGAGGGATCCCTTCCCTAACACTGTTAATGTTATTCTTCTATACTTGTAGACAGGAGCCTAGCATACCCATCATCAGACAAGTTTTACCCATGAACTGATGGAAACAGATTCTGGGACCAAAAGCCAAAAATTAGGTAGAACTTGGGGAATCCTGTGTGAGAGGAAGAGCAAGGATTGTAGGGGCTAGAGAGGTCAAGGACACCATGAGAAAACCTACAGAATCAACTAGCCTGGGCACATAGGGCTCACAGAGACTGACACATGAACCAGGAAGCCTACAAGAGACTGACCTACATCCACTGCACATATGTAGTCTAGTCTTCAAGAGGGTTTCCTAAGAGCAGGAGCAGGGGATATCTCTAACTCTGTTGCCTGCCTTTGACCATTTCCTCCTATTGGGCTGCCTCATCTAGTCTCAGTGAGAGAGAATGTACCTAGTCTTAGGTATGCAACTTGATATGCCAGGGCTCATTGATATCCATGGGAGGGGCTCCCCATTATTGAAGGGAAATGGAAGAAGAGGAGTGGATGGGGGAGGGAAGGTGCAGGTAGGATGAAAAGTAAATAAATTAATTAATAAAACATACTTAGAAATACTTGAAATTGATTTACAAGTGTAAAAAGGCACAAAATATATGTAGATAGATTAGCTGTTTGATTTAAGGGTTGCTGTCCGAAGTCTCAAGGGGTGTACAATAAAATACCCATGATGCAATATTATTGTCTGTTAATGCCATTTCTCCAGCATCCTAGTGCATGTGGGTCTTCTTCAATATACAAAAGCATGATCCTGTTTCATAATGAGTTTGTTAAGAAGTCTGTTACTTTGAAAATAGGTATATTTCTTGAACAAGTAGTGTGTGCTTAGCTTTGGAGATACAGTCGTTAACAACAGTGGATTTTTATTTTCATAGAACACTATGTCTGGTTGTAGATGATGGACAATTGAAAGAAAGCCACTTGATTTCTAGGATGGACAAAACAGAAGGAAGCAGGTGAAAAAGAGAAAAAGGTTTGTAGGTTGGATTGAATGATGGGATTGTGAGGGGGTCCAGTGGAGGATTCCTAGAGGAAGCCATATGTAATCAATCCCATGTTAGGAAAATGAGAAGTCATCGTCAAATGAAATCAGGCAAGAATCAGAGAGTTCCTGGTATCTTGAACAACACATGTGAAAGGCCAAAAACAATGGAGTGTTGAGGTAAGGCTACTTGAAGCTGCTCACAGATGCAGAAACCAGTGCAAACATGGGACTAGGTTCTAAATGTGAATAAGACAATTCTCATTTACTTGTAACAGACCACTTCTAATTGTATACACCAGAAATTTGGAGTGAATATACTCAACAGCACTTCTAAATCGCTAACTCTCTGTACCCTATTTTAAACCAGAAAGGAAATTGCTAGGCTAATTGGAGTTTGAAGGAGCTTTTGACTACTTCCTGACAGGGAGCTATGTATAAATCAGTTGGATATGATTTCTGATCAATGTTTACTTTGCAGGATAAACCTTTTCATGGCATCCCTGTAGTATTTTACACAGTGCCTGCTCTAGGACCCTAGGGTCCAGAGTAAGTCCCCAACCAGCTATCACATGGTTGTCCCAGTGTGACAGGGAAAGAAAATGTTAAAGGTAATTCCTTGTGCTTAATTGAGAGGTAGAAGTATTCAACCAAAAGTTCTGTTGCAAATACAAACAGGAAGCAGAACTTTAAATTAATTACTTAAATAGTTAATCATTTTAAAATTATCAACTCAGTATTTTCTGTTACAGCTATAAAGACTAGATGGATGCCTGCTGAACTGAGACATCCTGGGGGAGAGAGAAGCATGATTAAGCCTGTTCCATGCCATGGGGCCAGGGAAGAAGGGATATATGAAATCTGAGGGTACACGTAGGAGGGCCATTTGATTTTATGTGACCTCCTTCAGGATGCTCTCCCTAGGACCCAAGAGGTAAATACAGTATGGCAGAGACTGAAAGAGATTCATAAAGGAAGCCTATGAGAGATGGAGGTTGGAAAGATCAGAGATGAAATTCTGGCCCTAGGAGGAACAGGTGATTATGTCTGCAGGATGGTAGCAACTTCTCTTTGTAAGTTTCATGATATGAAATCTGTATTTTCTGGGGAGATGAGATATGGAGGTTTTTCTTTTTTGAGGGCATGGATTAAGGTACACATTCTAAAATATGTCGTCCCAGTGGATTTTCAGTAAAACATAAGCTAGAGATTAAAACTTGTGTGAGCAAGAAAATGGAATAAACCATAAATAAGCTGAGAAGCAGGACCAGTAGAAGCAATATCTATTATTTCTCAGGGATCGTGCTTGAGAGCCACCGGAAGTTGTGGACTTCTGGTTGGCCTTCATGTTTACTCTAAACATCCAAAGAGCTCTATTGGTCTCTGAGAACAACACCAAAAGCAAGGAAGCAGGAGACAGGTTCATGTCATTTTTCATGTCTGTACCACATGCAGCACAGCTTGGGTCCTGGAACCCTGTTTGGGACTTCAGACACTCTACACATTTACTCAGTCTATTCCTTATTTCCCATACATCTGTGCAGAATTCTAAAAGCCAGAAACATTGTACTAGCAAGGTTTATGGCTGGATAAACCAGTGGGTTTTTAATGAGAAGAGAATCGTTGGAGACAGAGTTTCAATTCTCCATATGGCTTTTTCAGGTGTAGGAAATAGCTATTGATGGCAGTTGTGGGGCACTGTACATTTAATAGTCATCCGGGTTTTATTATTTTCTTCTGAAACCTACCCTTTCTTAACTCATTATCAACAGGTAGCCCTGTATACAAATGCTAATTTTCTTAATTAAATATATGACTATTTAAATAATGACTTCCCTCTCTCTTCTAATTAGATGATAGTGATTCTGCTAATTACCGTGTGTCTTCCTTCTGAAAGCTATACGTTTTTATATATACACAGGCAGATATGTGTGAACATTTGTGTGTGCATACATTTGCACATGTGCATATTTGAAAATTTAATGACCTGCCTCTTGGGAGAGTGCATCATTGATAAAAATACTCTCGTCTTGGATTGGAAGGTTTCTGAGATATCAATTTCCCTAGCTTCTTCCATATTAGGCGGCTTTCATCTCAGAGGAAATAATTATACCAGGCTTGGCTCTGTTCAATGGGGCATGACTACAGCAGAATGGATCTCTTCCTGAACGGAAAAAAAAAAAATGAAAAGAAAAAAAATACAGCTTGACATACCAGCCTCAAAATTATCTAAATCTATTTCCAACAAAAAGCTCTGTGCCTTAGTGGAGATGGTGACCTTTGAGAGAAAAATCCATTGGAAAAAAAATCCATTTCCCATGCTGTAAGGTTAGGAGAATAAATTGCACTCTGAGAGGAGGAGGGAAGCTCCTTTTGACATGCAATAAAGCAGGTAGCCTCATTTGAATTTTCCCATTAGGTCTTCTAGAGAGACCTGGGAAATATGCTGGCCTCGCTCGCTCACTGTAACTCAGCCTTGGCTCTCTGTCTATGGGATGCACGGTTTTTCATAGGTGGTAGACTCAGAGCCTGGCTCATCTGAAACATCCAGCAGGAAGTTATTTGTCACAGTGTTGATTTTTCTATCTGCCATAGAATACTAAACAGTTCTTTTTTTTCTGCAGAATATTAATACTCTTGACTTACTAGGAGGCAGATGTTTTACCCTCTAGCCTCCCTATTCTTTCCTTTTTTTTTACTTTGGTCTTCTACTTTAAGGGTTGAGGGGAATATTTTTATTGTGCCCGCAGAAAGAACACATTTTCGTAAAAAGCTTAGTGTCAAGATTAGTCCTAAACAGCTCCCTGTGCCAGGGCAGACTATGTGGAGTTTGTTCCATTTTACTGTGTGTTTATTTAACAAATGACCACTGAGAGTATTTGATGTGACTCAACAGGTTCAGTCCCCATTTACATAAAACATAGAATCAGGAAAGAGAGAGACACTAAAACTATACTTAGGTAAACCACTGATTATTCAACCTGTGAAGTGTTATGAATGAAGGATAATCCACAGTGGGAAAGTATGTCAGAGGGACACATACATATGGGTATCCAAGCAGGATCATACTCTAGAATGTTTTTAAACATGTAAAAATAAAAATGCTTGCCACCTTTCATTTAACGGTGGTTCAAATAAGCTAATTCAAAAATAGTCATTTCATTTTACCGAAATTAATTAAACAATTAAAAGAACTTCTAACAAGACTTTAGAAAGGTATAAGGAAAACAAGGGTACATATTAATATGGAAGGACTTTGTGGCCCTGTGGTGTGTTTTTGGAAGAAGGCAGAGAACTCAGCAGTTGTTCTGAGTTACAAACAAACAAAACAAATAAACAGCAACAATCTCCCCCAAAGCAAGAAAAAAATAATAATAAAAATCCCAAACAGGAACAATAAAACACTACATCAGTTAGTTGTCTTCCATCTTTGCTTAGTCCAGTGAACCTGTCCTACCTCTGAGGTCTGCATGTATAATTTCTCTCTATACCAAAGCTAGAAAGCCAATAAAATATTTCCAAAGCAGCTCACGTATCACAGTGTCTTTTGCCATTATTTTATTGGGCCCATTGGGCATGTGTGGCCATTGGCTCCTTGTGGTATTCCTGGGGATTCACAGAAAAAATAGATGATGCATTAAGAGGGGATGGGAAGAGAAGCTAAAGACTAAAAGAAAAGAAGTCTGTTAACTGAAATATCATCTCATTCCACCATCCAATTATAAATGCTCAACTACCCAGCTGATAAAATGTTCATTTGTAGAAGTCTTTGGGAATTGGAGTTCACGCAAAGTGTATGTTGTTTCGATAACCTATATTCTTCAGCAGCACAATTATTTTATAGCCTTAGTATTTTCAAAAGCCTCCCCCCCCCAAAAAAAAAACCAAAAAAACAAAACACCGGCCTTTCAGATAAAGTATCTCAGTCTGGCATTCTAGCATCCGTAAGGATATGAGTGTAGAAAGCTACATGCAGCAGGTGGGTTTGGTGCTCCTCTTTATATGAATTCCTTAGTGCTGCACATCATTCTGGTTCCTTTATATTCTATTGCATGTGTACATAACATGCACTTACCACACTACCCTGCCCTGGTAAGGTTATTCCTTACAGGAGGAGTCTATTTTGTCCTCATTTACCCTTGGCTCACAGGAGATGGCTAATTAGCCATTGATGGATATATCAAGGAACTTCTGCTGTTTGGGTCTTGTTAGGTTCTTTCAGTACTAGGAGCCATTAGGAATCCTTTGTGTGTAGAAAGAAACACACACAGCAGTGGATCCTATAACAGTGGGGCTGAGTACAACCCTTAGTGGAAGTAGATGGATCCAGCAAAGTATAAGTGGATTAACCATGGAATGTGCAGCAGTCTGCAAAGCTTCCAGACTTCAGAAAAGTAATTTAAATTAATAAAAATCGTATGTAGTGAGTCTAAACCATGAACTCATTTCATTTGACTGAAAGAGATCTTGAACATTTTAAGTTTTCTGTTGCATTTTCCCAAGCTAGACAACACCTGAGAAAATGCGTTGTAAATGGTCCAAGATATAGACAGAGAAATATTTGCTTCTATTTTCCCCTATGGGCTATTTGCATTTAAAATCTGAACCTAACCAGCACCTACATCTGTAAAAATCTATACATAACCACGGTGAGCTCAGCACACTGAGGAGCGTTTACTTCAGTGTGTGCTTAACGGTGTGACCTACTTTTCTCGAACTAAGAGAGATTTACATGCTATCACTATTCCTCTCTCTCTCTTTTTCTCTCTCTCCAGGTGTGTGTGTGTGTGCATGATAAGTATACAATATCATGTGTATGCATGCGAATGCAGAAGAATGTATGTGTTTGCGTCAAGGCAAATGGACAAATTTGGGGAGTTGTTTCTTAGATGATGATGTCTGTTTGTCTTTCTCCCCCCTCCCTTTCTTCCTTCCTACCTCATTCTCTTCCTCCTCCTCCTCCTCCTCTTCTTCTTCTCCTTCTCCTTCTCCTCCTCCTCCTCCTCCTCCTCCTCCTCCTCCTCCTTCTTCTTCTTCTTCTTCTTCTTCTTTTTCTCTTCTCTCTCTGTCTATCTGTCTCTGTCTCTCTCTCTCTCTCTGTGTGTGTGTGTGTGTGTGTGCATGTGAGTGTATTTCCATATGCAGAGAGACAGAAACAGAGAGAGAGAGAGAGAGAGAGAGAGAGAGAGAGAGAGAGAGAGAGAGAGAGA
>JADRCD010228533.1:16688-41268 GCA_019843815.1 Montemys delectorum
TTGATGTAAATGTGCACAGTATTATCCTACTAATAGAGGATGTGAGACTTTCAGTGAAAACACGGTCGGCAACAATCCCCAAGACACAGATGTCCATGTTGAGGAAGTCTTTGATGATGCTTCTCCTATAATATGTTGTATTAATAATAAACACATTCCTAACATGTCTAATAGGGTTGGGCCTCCTGAACATGAGGTCATGAACACCGTAGCCACTTCTCAACATCCTCTTCATATTCTCTTCAGCTTCCCAAGTTCTATATCTGGGTAACAATCCTGGTTTTAGTCTAGTGATCACACCGCCCCTATCTACATCATAGACTAACAATGTATCTTAAGTGTCACCCAAGATGTAAAATGAGTAGAAGCTCAGTCTATGCCTCCTCTGGATTGTACATATTAATGAAATCCATAGCTTTAAAAAAATGATTCAATTCCCCAGAGTACTCAGGGTTGAACCACTGTAGCTCAGGCTGAAGATGACCAAACAAACATATCACAAAGCTCAGCTATAGCACATGCAGCCTGAAATTCTAAGTCTCTGCTTCTCCTGCAGAAAGTCTTCTATCCAACAGCCCCTGAGATGTTAGATGTGCTGTGACATGCTATGTATAGCATGATACAGAGCCAGGCTGATGATGGCGAAGACACAGAAAGATGAAAAAGAAAACAGCCCACTTGACAGGCTAAGGATGCTATACCAACTAACATTAGGCCCAACCCAATTTTCATCTCTGATTGGGTGAGACCAATGTGTACCTGCTGCTTGCACCTATAGAAGTTATTCACTGTGAGTAGCCTGACCTTCCTTGCTTAGTGGACTCTCCTCTCCTACATTCTCTTCTGTGTATATGTGTGTAAAATATGTGTACAGTGGCATGTACCCGAAAGGTGTATGTAGGTGTAGGTGTGTATTTAACACAGCTGGGGAGTAATCACAAAAAGATGCCTGTGTGTGCTTTTGAAGCAAAATTAAGCAGTTGAAGCCATTTCCTACCTCTCAAGCACTCCCCTGGGATACCAATGCATCTGTTTTTGTAGAAGCAGCTGGTTACATATATACCTTTTTTTAAAAAAAGCTCCCCAAGAAATTACCTCCCAGAAGGAAGGTGGGACAAGCAAGGATGTCATAGAACTTCACTCCTGAATGCAGCAAACAAAACTTCCGTTTTCTGTTTCTTTTCTTCCTTATGTAGGGGGGAAGCAATATGTATGTGTGTGTATCTGTGTATGTGGCCAGAGGTAAACTAGAGATTCCTTCTTTAGTCTCTCCCTACCTTATCCCTTTGAAGCAGGGTCTTTCCCTGAACCTAAAGTTCACCAATTAGGGACTAGTTACCCAGCAAGTCCCAGGGTTCCTCTTGTCTCTCTGCTTCCCAGCAGTGGGACTGCATGTGAGCATCACCATGCCCAGCCTATTACTTAGATTCCAGGGATCTGAAGTAAAGACCTCTTGCTTGAACGTCAAGCACAAGGCTAACTGAGCCACCTTAAGGCCTCCTTCCTGTTTTTCCTTCAAGGACCTGTACAGAGTTTGGTCCATTTTAACCTATTCCTTTTGCTACACTCCTACCACCTGAGACAGACAAACAGCTTGAAATGCTAATCCCAAGACTGGGTAAGAGCTAGCCCAGGATCATGGAGAATTCTAGAGGCAGCTTGATATCACCAAGTTGGCCAACCAACTCCATTGTTTACACTGGAGCACCTCACTTGCCCCCACAACAACAATTGTCTCACACAAGCTCCTTATTCTCTGCCACTGCTCAGGACGCCTAGGACCCACACTTCCACTATTTGCTTCAAGTTTAGAAACTGCTACACCGCTAGTCATGTGTGTCAGACTCATTGGAACACCTAATACCTTAATATAAACCCTGTGATTCTTCTGTTGCGAACTGCCTAACTAGCTAGTTCATATGATCACAACAATATTTATTGAGCAACTAGAACTTACAAGGTAGAGCCTAAACAACATGCCTCGGATTCTTCCATTTGCTTTTCATTATATTCTAGCAACCAGGTCCATCTTACACATGAGGAGAGGACACACCATCTCCATGGTCTGTGGCTGGCTCAGTGCATGGCTAGAATCTACGTTCAGTGTCCAGGTGTCTGGCTAAACTATATACTATCTCTAGCATGCAACACCTTACTAATAAACTCATATTGCTCTGGGAGGAAATGTTATGTCCGTGACCTCAAGGGAGGGTAACTAATGCCAAACTCCACAAACACAGGCTCTAGAAAGTGACTTCCAAGCTGGGCAGTGGTGGCACATGCCTTTAATTCCAGCACTTGGGAGGCAGAGGCAGGCGGATTTCTGAGTTTGAGGCCAGCCTGGTCTACAGAGTGAGTTCCAGGACAGCCAGGGCTACACAGAAAAACTCTGTCTCCAAAAACCAAAAAAAAAAAAAAAAAAAAAAGTGACTTCCATTCACAGATGGCAGTATGCAGCAAGGGAAGGACAAAGGGACAACGGAGGAACCCGAATATCACTGCAGCTAGAGATGAAAGTACACATCAACAGTCTGGGTGTCCTGGACAGGATGTGAGGAAGATGGCACATCTCTGGTATCTTCTATCCCAAAATCCTGGCCTTCATCTTAACACACTTCTAGAAACATCAGACCAGTATTCTTTAAAACTGTAAGGGTCATCTGACAAAAGACACCCCCAACACACACATGCGCACACATACATGCACATGTGCACACTCATGTACACGCAAACACTATATGGCGACATCCTGTGTGCAATGCTAGAACAGCACATAAGTAAGAGCTAACGAAATCTGAGTGAGCGTGTACTGGAACAACAGTTCCCTTTCAGTGAGTGCATCAGCCCAGTGGGATGGGTTAACAACTGCTAACAACAGGTAAAGCTGGTTATGAACCACACAGAAACTCTGTCCTCTATACAATGATGCTTGAAAATTAAAGGATTACTGTATTTATTTCTATTTTCATTTTTATCATATGTATGATGTATACACACATGTGTATGTATGATGTATACACACGTGTATGGGGTTGCACAGCCACACATGAGAAGGCCAAGGAAGACCTTGGGTACCCTATTCCACTATTCTCTGCCTTCCATCCTTGAGTTCTCAGCAAACCTAGGGCTAAGCTGGTAGCCAGCAAGCCTAGGGACCCTCCTGTCTCTACTCCTTACAATACTCGAGTAAAAGGCATGTGAGCTACCACCCCCTGCTTTTTAGGTCAGTGTGGGGATTTGAACTCAGTTCTTCAGGTATGTACAGCAAATGAAGTTACCTACTGAACCACCTCTTCAGCTCCTGAAATGTATGTCATAAAGAGGACATTCCCCCAGAGATAGAAGAAAAGTATAAAGGACAAGCAGGCCCTCACAGTTCCCACATGCAGCCGTGAGAAGCAATCAGAGGACAAAAAGAAGGCTGGCTCCATTCCACAGTGCTCCGGCATGGTAAGGATGCAGCCAGCATGCTTTAGTTTGGTCCACAAACCAGTGTACTCATCTATAAAACAGGTGAACTGATTCACTAGTCCTCAGATCCAGTTCCTGAGTTACCACAGGAGTTGTTTCTGACCGGAAAACAAAACACCTTCATCAAGGACTGTCCAATGAAAAGGTAAAACATAAAAATGTTTAAAACCACTTAGACTTCGAAAGAAAAACCAGCTACTTGCCACCTACCCTGACACATTCTGACTGCCTCGGGAGGCTACTGAAGAGCACAGTTATTAACATGCAAAGCAAGCGAAACATTACATTCCTTCCTGGGAAACGTTCTCAGCAGCTGCACAGGACAGTGAGGGGCAAAAACCGGAATCCAGCCAGCATCGCACAGAAAAGGTGACTCGTGTCCAGTATTGTTTTCAGCACTAAAGGAACACGAGAGGATGATTAACTTGGGGTCACTTTAACGTTGCATGCAATATTTTGGGGGACCCACACAGTGGGTTGGTTGAAAATTAAGGCTTTAATACTAGAACACTCACAGCCATAGCTGTCCTCCCTGGGTCCCACTTCTGAAATCAGGCTTTCCAACATCAAAGCCACACTCCTTTTCAAGCCCCATACTATGTCGGCAAGGCTAATCTTACTAGAAATACCTTAATTTCTTTAAAGGAAAACTCAAAAGTCATAAATTCAGGCAAATACCAAGAATGTCCAAATTTACAAGAAAAATCTCAGGCTTTTTTATTCGGGGGGAGGGGGCTTTTGGGTGAGGTCTCCTTCCCCCCAATAGGCTGCCTTTCTCACTCTTTTCTTGCTGTGTTGTTTGTATACCTTTGTATTCACCATAAGCCCTGTGTTAACTCAGAAGAGATGGGAAAGAAGCAAACAGAACCCTGGCTTTGGTGTCTGAGGAAACAAAACAAAAGCAAGTTAGCAGCAAGAACAGAGAGAATAGCATGTTTAGGAGACATATTTAAATCCTGGGAGACTTAGATTATTCACCAGCATGCCCCTTGCAATACAGGAGAGAAAAACGTTTAGAAGCAAAGAAGAAAGCAGACAGAGATGTGGAGCAAAAGTCCAGGGAATGGTCCCTAGTGCCCACACCACCCCTAGACTGGCCTACACCTGAGGAGAGAGTTTTGCTGGCTCCCCCACTTCTAGGGAACCAAGTCCTGCCCACTTAGGCTCCTGCACTACTGTCAGGCCAGTGGGATTTGAGGATTTCTGTTAACTAAGCCCAGCATCAGTTATTAATTACGAGTCAGATTTGACTCGTGTAAGAAGAAAAAATACCAATAATCTGTTTTCCAAGACAGTTTTCCACATTCTTCTATTTCTTCAGGGAAGAGTAAAGGGTGACAGATGCTCAGAAACCCCACCAGGAGGTACAGGAGTGCAGACTGTGAGAATAACACAGGCCTCTGGGTCTTCCAGGATAACCCTCTCTTCAGTACTGCTCTGTCACTTACCAAACAGGAAACACTCGCTGGTCTCCCAGACACGTTATTTTTGTCATCCATATTCTGATCAGATGAGTCTGAACCATAAAAGATGAAGCACACATTATCCAGTGTAAAGTCACCCTCAGAATCACCCAGGAGACAGGCAGCTGCGCGTGTCTGTGCAGGGAGGGACTCATGAGTGTTTCAGTGGAGGTGAGAAGGCTGGCCCACTATAGGTGGTCTCGTTTCCCTGAGAGACCCTGAGCTGTCTGTGTAATGAAGAAAGGATGCTGAGCAGCATGGGCTAGGCTTGCACTATTTTTCCTAACCGTGGAAGCCATGTGATACGACAACGGCTTCTACCTCCTGCTGCCTTGCCTCCCCACCACAGTGGACAGAACTCCTGACCTGTGACCAGAAGGAAGTCTTTCCTTCTCAAGATGCCTTTCTCAAAGTATTTTATCACAGCATCAAGAATAGAAGCAAAGACGTTCTTCCCCACTTCCCGTTCTCACAAGGGAGCTTCCATCATCTCCAGGTGAGTTCTTATAACTGAAACCCAGTTTAAGGAATATCAACACCCATTTCAGAAGTTACAAAGAATAGAGCTGTCATTATAACCTGATGCATTTTCTCATTTTTTTTTTCAGAGCACACAACCTGTAGATGGTGGTTAAAATGCATAAGGGAACAAACACTCCATGTTTTAAAGACGTTTGCATATTCCACTTGGAAGCAGCAATCTGCTGTGGTGTAAGCAAAGCATGCTATCACTGACATCTTATATTTCAATTTCCTTTCCGCCAAAACAACAAAATATTGAAACAGTTAACATCTGCTCAAAGACCTAAGAGACGAACAATTTCAGAAGGCATAGGCAGTGTGTTGACTATGGAAAAAGTCAAATTCCATGGGGGCAGATTTTTGAAAGCCTGACCTATTATGTCAGGAAAGGACAGACAAAATGCCAGAGAATGTATGGAGGGAAAGCTGAAATCATAAACAAATGGAGAATATTTAAATGAACAGATGGCAAGAGAAAAATAAAGACGAGAATGTCAAAAATAATAGTAATGCGAGCACGGCCTGTAAAAATACACTCCAACAGAAGCCACGAGAGCTAATCGTGATAAATTCTATTTTGATTGTTAAGAAAGGATGAGGGGTAGGGGAAAACAGTGGGAGAGACAGGACTGAGATGAGAGATTCATGCAAAATAATCTGCAGAAGAGATGAGGCAGTTGGACTAACTCACAAAAATGAGCCTGCAGCACAGACCAGACACTCCAGATCGGCGACATCACCCGCCCCTGAACCTGTCACCTCCTCCCCAGCAGAATCAGCTTACTCCAACACGGTATCTGGTAGAAATAACTGTAACATGCCCGGGAAAAAATATCAGATTAGCTGAAGAATCAAAAAGATGTTTGTTTATGTATGGCAGGGAGAAGCACAGCAGATGATGTTCCCGGCTGCTTTCCCACATCTTAGCCAAACTTGGGATCACACTCCTTTGCACGGAGAGGAAAGGAGCGAGGGGTGGCTATGCAAAGGTCTGTGGACCACGTCCAGGAAGATGCACTGAAGACCCCAGTCATCCATAAAGGAAGGGTCTATGCTGGTAAGAGTACCTTACCGTTTTATTTTGGGTTTGCCTTTATGGTTTTGTTGGAGTGAACTGGAGAGACGACTTCATCGGTAAAATACTCATTCTGCAAGCATGAGGACAGCAGTTCAGATTTCTAGCATTCATCTTTTTAAAGGCAAGTATACAGGGCATGCACCTGCCATGTGGTGCTGGGAGGGCCCCACAGGCAGATCCCTGGAATTCAATGGCCAGCCAGTCTAGCTAAGCAGTGAATTTCAGTATTCAGTAAGAGTCACTGTCTCTCCCAGGAACATGCTCGTAATTCCAGCACTGAGAAGGGAAAGACTGGTGAATCTCTGTTCCTCTGTAGCCACTAGGGGCTATACAGTTAAACCTTGCATCAAATAAAAATAAAAAACAAGGGGGCTGGAGAGATGGCTCAAGGATTAAGAACACTCACTGCTCTTCCAAAGGTCCTGAGTTCAATTTCTAGCAACCACATGATGGCTCACAACCCTCTTCTGGAGTGTCTGAAGACAGCTACAGTATATTTACACATAATAAATAAATAAAATTAAAAAAATAATAAAAAATAAAAACCAAACATAACTGAGGAGATAACTCAGTGTCTACGAGCACTAGCCCCTATTCCCAAGGACCAACACCCACATGATAATCATCTGGAACTCTAGTTACAGGAGACCTGAGACCTCTTCTGGCCTCTATGGGTTTTAGGCACTCAAGTACTATGCAGACATATATGCAGGCCAAACACTCATATGCATAAAATACCTTTAAAAAATAATAAGATAAAAATACAAAAAAAGGAGAAAACTTTTTAAAAGCAGAAAAAAAAAAAAAGATGGAAAGTAATGGAAAAAAACAACCAACCCTGACCTTGGCCTACCAGCCAGCATGCACGCGAGTGCACACACACACACACACACACACACACACACTATAAATCAATCAATCAACCAACTAATCAAACAATGGCATTAGCTGGGTGTGCTGGCACAGGTGCTTTCTCATAATTGAAGAAGTGGAGGCAGAAGGGCCTCGAGTTACAGATAAGTCTTGGCCCATGGAAAACCACTATCTCAAAATACTAAAGTAATAAACCAAAAACATCATGTTGTGCCCACTTTATCAGCTTCTCAACCTTTCCTGAAATTTCAAACCCAAAATCCTGAATTCCGTAATCAACAGGAAGACATTGTAGGAAGGCTCAAGACAGAATAAAGCCAGAGAGGGGTTCAATGTCCAGACATTCACAAGAGCTCACACTTTGGTGGTTCTCTACCAGCTGTAAGAACACAAGATCCTCTTGGCTCCCTGCTTGCCCAGATTCAATGGTCTGACATCAGAGACGTCTATGCAATAGGAGGGGAGAGTTCTGAGCACAGAGGAACCACAGGATATCGAGAACTCAGCTCCACTTACTATAAATAAATGTCCATGAATAGGTGCTTCTCTGCCTTCCTCTTCCCTTGAAGGACAGTAAAACATTAGCAAAACCAAAATTGAGATGAGATTCAAATAAACTAATGAATAAATAATGCCTCGGAAAGCAAGCGTGAACCTCAAACAATCCCCAATTAGCACTGACTATGTAGTTTCCAGGACAATCAGTAAGTATTACAAACATTACAAATGATCTTATTACATGTGTAGCAAGCCTGGACCTGTTATTGCCAATCTTGGGCTCAAACAGGTAATCTATGGAATAAGATCATCTCTGTGCCGAAAGTCACGCGGTGACACTAAATAAAAGGCTCGAATAACAGATGTCTAGGAGTTCATCTCTGCATGAGGAAATAATTTCCCAGTCTCTGTGGGAGCAAGCCTGAATTACAAATCTAAGATACAACATATTCTAAATACCCCAGGCAAATGTTGTCTTTGTTTTTCCTGCCTACTGAGAAATTATGGCTTCTGCCTTCTCAAAACTCTCCTCTGAGATTGAGATCTAACAGCTCAGGATCAATTACAGAGAAATATAAGAAAATGCCAAGTCAAATAAAAAATTACAACGTACTTCACTCCTGTTTCATTAATAATTTAGCAATATCACAATTATTGATTAGACAGTTGTTATTTGAAATGGATAGCCAATGTCTTATCTTGACAGAGTATGAGGGAGAATAAAAGAGATGTTGATTCGTAATTCATTATAACCAAGAATTTCCTTGCAAATATGCAACAGATCAAAAAATCAGATTTTGCATATACTTCATCTAATTGACACTCAGACAGTATTCAACAAGTCAATCACAGCCACATGGCAAAGACAAACAACTTACTCAGACATACGTTCCTAGATAAAATAATTAAATCAGATAAAATAATTAAATCATGATGTGAATGAATGAATTTTAGTGGGAGAAGAAAATCCAGAAGCCAAAGAGATTCAGAGATGAGAGAGACTCTAAGATGATTGTTTAGCCTACAATGCCTCTGTTCTAGTTCTCCATTGCAAGCGTGTGGCTGGGCAAATGGAACCGCACTTCCAACCTTACAGATGACCTCAGGCAAAAAGAGAAACCCACACTGAGAGGTTACTTTATCTGTGAAGGTCACTCAAGCCTCAGTAGTAACTGTGTTCTCCTAGTTCTCATCTAGCTCTGCAAGCTCTAGAAAATTTGATATGGAGGGTTTTGATAAAACAGCACACTGAGTTTCATCATTGAGCTTGATTGTCATTCTAATGACTGATATAAAATATCTTTTGTTCAGCTACAAGTCTGTAGTCAATAGAGAGGGGGTAGTTTTGAAGACATGATGGTTCTGGGATGGACGATCTGTTGGCGGGGGTGGGGGGGTACTTATGGGCTTACCACCCGACAGCATGCCCCATAATATCAGGAGACAAGGACTTTCTTAACAGAAGAACCATCTCAGAAATCCCACAGAGTAGGTATGGGCTGCAGCTGCCCTCAGTAGTCTTTTCTATTGTCCATGTCAGACATGTCTAAAAGGTCACACAGTCACCCTCAATGAGCACAGGTAGGGACTATTAAGCCTGTACACTAAGGTAGACACCATCCATCAAACATATATTAAACACAGAACATAAGACTCATTAGCCATGCTGGCCTGTATTTCCCCAGGTTAGTGGACTAGGTTTTAAGCATTATTTTTATTTCATCTGATTTTCGATAAGCTAATCAACTAACAACCACATCATTTGAGATGGGGCATCCAAAGTCAAATGCCTATCTATCATCAAAGTCTAACATTTATAATTCCTGACCTTTGCATATTTCAAATACAGGCATAGTAACCTTTATCTATCTATACCTGATCCTGAAAGGGAAAGAAATCTAAAACACTTCCCGAGCAAGTATTGAATGCAAAGCACAGAGGAACCTCAGCACTGCTATCTTCGGTGTCCAGCAACAGTGTATGTTTAATGACTGAAGCAATTACAGTCTGTGTTTTTGCCCATACATGTTTACCCAGCCAGGAGGAGGGTATGTGAGAACAGGGAGGGTATCTTAATCATCTGTGCATTACATATCATTCACTCAAGATATAATAATAATTCATCATAAACACATTATGATGCAGTACAAAAAAGCAGCCCCAAATCACTAGGTGTATGCAAAATTACAAAGAATGGCAGTGATGAGTCCCAAAGTGACCACATGCTAGCCCAGATGAGAGAGAATGGTAGAGAGAAGAGCCTTCACCTAAATAAGATGTGAGCAAACTAGGAACCAGGGTTCAAGTGCAGCATTCCTCTGTATTTGTCCATACAGCCTTATGAAAACATAGTCAAGAAGTGTTTAAATGTATCTCTGGCTGCCTTTGCAGGGCAGAGAAGAATGAAAGCAACAAATACCATCTAGCTCACATTGTCAGAAACATTTCCCACCTCACTCTTCAAGCCAAACCTCTGCAACTCTTAGTCTCAAACAAACTCACCGGGATTCCAGGGATCCATGACCTTGCAATGATGTCATGCTTGAGTTGCTGAGTTTGATATTTAGCAACTTACCATAGGGCCAGTAGCAATGCTAAGCAATGTTACCATCAGACATCCCTCATCTTGTGGATGATGCTGATTTCTCAAGGGGTCACAGGTATACATAAAAGCTAGTAGATCTTGTAGATGTTAATAAAATGCTACCATACTGCCGATCACAAGTTATAAATTGTGCTCTCTCGAGGTAATCAGCTTCCTCTGTAATTCTCTATGCTCTGGTTGATACAATTACAAATAATTCTTTTCAATCTAGCAGTAATCCTGGGGACCAAAACTGTGTCCTTATACCTAAGAGTAAGCTCTTGTTTTGTTAATGAGAAGGCCCCAAGAGTCACACTCTTATGGAAACATCTGACCTATTTGAATACATCACTAGAGCTGTGGGGCAGAAGTGGCCCAATATGGCTGAATCTGAGGAAGTAACAAGAGGCAGAAGAGTCAAGCAACTGGAGACTTTGAAGACTTTCTTTTGACATTTTGAACCTACAAGTTGGTAGTCACGTCAATATCAGGATCCATCATCAGAAGTAAAGTACAGGAGAAGAGTCAGAATCCTGGAAGAACAGGTGGCCCAACCGCAACACTCTTAACAGAATTCTCCTGATAGCAAGGAGTCTCATGGAAGCCATCATGGCCACAAATGCCTAGCTAAGAAGCTAACTCTTGTCATCAAGCAGAACATCAGGTCAATAAACAAGTGAAGTCTGTAAGAACTTGACTTTGACTTTAACAACTCCATGGGAACCATTGTGGTAGAATGGTTCATCATATTGGGCAGTAAGGTCCAGAACATGCAAATAGACACTGTGGTGTTCAGAGTCAATGACCAACATTTCCAAGAGTTCCAGAAGGGCCTGATCACAAGCAGACCACAGCCAGCCAGCATCATCTCTCCATGCCTGTCTCAAATTATTCACAGACTCTTGACTTAGGGGAACACAGAAACAAAAAGGAGACCATTTGTAATCTTAGAGTTTCACACACACGACCCACCCACTGAAAGGGGGCACAGCCGTGTTTTCCAACAGAGGCTGTGATTTACCACAGCTGCCTGAGAGCCACTCAGGAGCAGCAGAGAAGAAAGTGACAGCGTGAATTCCCTAATTCCTGCTATGGGGTCTTTAACGTTCCTGGAATTGGTCCAAAGCAATTTCCCTTAACTTAAACCATCAGTAGAAAATACAAATGAACATTCAAGGTCACTAAAAATCATCACTATAATTCATTTGCTGCTCTTCCTCCTCCTTTCCTCCCCCTGACCCTGCCACACAGACCCTAGTAAGAGCATTTGCCTGAAGAGCACTGGCTAGCCAAGCCAGCTCTTTTCTTGGAGGTCAGTGTGCTATCTCAGGAAAACAGCAAGTCAAGGACAGTGAAAGCGGTAATTCGGAATTCCAAAATCATCTGGTTCCCATCTTTTAAGTTCAGTTATATGAATACAGGTTCTGTCCCCAGAGGGGCATTTCAAAAGCACAGTGGGAATTTTCCTGCATTTTAGCATATTCTAAATCTGCATGATCTAATCAGAGAGTAATTATTTTAAAATATAAAGCTCCAAAAGCTGATAGACACATGTCACTTCTGATATTTTGGGGAAAAAAAATTAAGAGGTAAGGATAAAAATAGAAAGACTATACAAGCAAATGTAGCCCCCCCCCCAAAAAAAATAAAAAATTACTATACTTGCATGTTCTTGACACAACCTAACATATACATCAAGCTTTGGGAGGGATCGGTCTCCTCTTTTCCAAACTCTTTGCAATCTTGACTCTTCAATTACTCTTCCATTTGTATAGTAATTGTAATAACCAAAGCAACTTACAGACAAAAGCTCTGAACTGGAAGAGCTGAGACACATATGTGGTGGCTCAGGAGGCCCAAGCATGGCCTCCACTAAGAAGAGTCCAAGCCCAGGCCATAGTCTCTGCTCTCAGACAGCAAAATGAACTCTGCATGCTCAAAGGAAATACCAGTTGCCCAAATGCAAATCCTCCTCTTTTCCCAGGCTGAATCTTTCCTCTTCCCCACCCGCTGCGAAGCACCCATCTTACACCACCCACTTCACACTCCTGCAGATTACAGAGAGGACATTTTTTTAATTCCATAGAGAATGGTAAGGAAATGCCAAAGACACACAAGGCTTTAAGAGAGCCTACACTTGACATTCACCTAAGGTGGTATCTATTTATAAACACCAAGACTGCAGCTTTCAGTTTTAAGGGACTATAGAGAAGGGGCAGATTGGGGAGAGGAGGTGGGAACACTCAAATCAGAGAAAGTATAGATTTCAAAAGAGGGAAACGGGGGTTGAGAGCTGTAGGGGCTTCTAAGTGGATATGGGACAAGGATGGGAATTGTGTACCAAACTCAAGGCACTAAATATATATATTCAATGTCCATTTCAACAGTTTCTAATCAAGTCCTCATCACTGTTAATGTGTATCTGAACAAAAAGACTCTGTATCTTAGGGTTGGAAAGATGGCTCAGTCTGTAAAGTGTGTGGTATACATACAAAGACCTGAATATGTCCCTCAGCATCCTCAAATGAAAAACTGAGGGCAAAGAGGCACACATCTATAATCTCAGTCCTGGGGAAGCAGATCTATACAGGAGGATGCCAGGGGCTCACTGGCCAGCCAGTATAGCAAAATCAAGAGAATTCCAGGTTCAGGGAAAGACCCTTTATCTGTTTTGTTTTGTTTTGTTTTATTGCTTTTTTCGAGACAGGGTTTCTCTGTAGCCTTGGCTGTCCTGGAACTCACTCTGTAGACCAGGTTGGCCTCGAACTCAGAAATCTGCCTGCCTCTGCCTCCCAAGTGCTAGGATTAAAGGCGTGCGTCACTACTGCCCGGCAGAATGACCCTTTATCGTGTGTGTGTGTGTGTGTGTGTGTGTGTGTGTGTGTGTACAGAGAGAGAGGGCTCAGCAGGTATGACTCTTACAGATGCTCTTATACAGAGCTTTAACTTCAGCTCCCAGCATGCACTCAAAAACACCAGTAACTCTAGCTTCAGGGGGCTTAAGGCCCTGTAATGGCATCTATGGTTAATTGTGGGTGAGCAAACACACATACCTAGACACACAGAGGGAGGGGAAAGGAGGGAGGGGGAGTGGGAAGGAGGGAAGGAAAGAGGAAGGAAGGGAGGGAAAGAGAGAAAGAGAAAAAGAGAGAAAGAGAGAGAGAGAGAGAGAGAGAGAGAGAGAGAGAGAGAGAGAGAGATTATTTAAAAATAGTGAGATCAAATAGGGAAGACCCCCTGTCAGCCCCTGGCTTCATGTGCATGTCAATAAAATGTTCTGTTAGTTAGGGTTCTTTAAAGAACAGGCTATAGCCTCACTACTCCACTGATGCTGTCTACCAACAGAAAATCCAATGGTCCAGTAGCTGTTTACTCTATGAGGCTGCATGTCTCAGCTAGTCTTCAGAATACGCCAGAATCACAAAGTAGGCTCTCATGCCGGAGGAAAAAAATGGACTTGCCAGGAAGAGGTAGGGCAAGCAGGCAAAGGGCAAACATTTCCTCTTCCATCCCCTTCATATAGGGTGACCCCAGAAGGTGTGGGCTGGATTAAAAGATCTTACTTCAAAAGATACATAGCAAAGGTGGGTCTTCCCATTTCAAATGATGTAATTAAGAAAACTCGCTTCACAGGTGTACCCAGCCTCTTGGGTTTTAGTGAATTCCGGATATAATCAGGTTGACAACCAAGATTCCTGAGTGTGATACACACACACACACACACACACACACACACACACACACACAATCTGTTTTTATATATTGTAAAGATCGCACACTGAGGTTTGTCAGCCTAAGAACCATTGTGCTTGTGATTTAATGCACGGTATCTGATGCCTTCCCACTGTATTTGTCCCTAAAGGACATCTGTTTATCAAGCACACACAGTCAGCTCAAGCACAGGCAAAATAGAGTAAGGATACTTTATACAAATTATAGAGCTAATTTAACACCAAAAGTTCTCTGTTACCAGAAACAGGCGGCTAATGGAAATCTAAGGATGTGGGGAGGACTTTAATTAGCCTGAATTATCTGGATAATTACATTGATTTTTCCTAACGTAAATCCATTCTTAATTGGTGAAGTTAATTATATAAATATATATCTCTTCTATGGTGTTCTAGATTTTTCAAACCAAAGAGTTTTCAGTTTAATTTTCCTAGGTAAGTGCTAAATTACGCACTCCATTTTACATTTGTATAAACAAACCCCCGGTGTGGACATGACCTAAAAAAGCACATATATCTCCTGAGCTGTTCTCCCTCTAATTGCATCATTCGAAAAACCAAACACACCAGAGGTTAATGTGCGGAACCTATACTTAATTCATAGACGCGCCTGGGAAAAATGGTAAGCAGGTGCCTGTTAGAGGCAGAGCCATGAACACTGCTGTACTGTTCCTGCATGTAATTAGCCTCTTCCCCCACCCCAAGCTATTTATAAATGCATAAATATACCTGTGCTCTACGTAACAATGACAGGCGGTGACAACATATTGATATACAGTGCCACTTCAGAGTTGGAAATGAATATTTCATTAGCTGAGTTATCACTGCTGGGTTACGACCTTCAGCTCTCTAATTTTAAATTCATCCGCTTTCAGACTATTAAGCTGTTCTTGAACACGTCGTAGAAATTACACAGGTAGAGGTAAATTTTCAAGATAATTTCCAATTCCAAAAATGGGGTCAAGGATGAGCATACTAAATTCCTGAAAAGAACTCTGTCATGCCATGAGAGCTAATGGATCATTGTGGTTGCTAATGGTGGCTGATTCTGTGTGTGAATATGGAAAGGCAAGAGAAACAGATCACAGCAACCCAATGGAATTATCAAACTTCTAATTCCTGAGTGGCTACCAGAGGAGACTTAATAAGGGCCAATGTCAGAGATGCCCACCTGGCTTGTGCATGTCCAGAGCTGAAGCGAGACAGAGATGTCAGCTTGTGCCTTGGCCTCTATAGCCTGACCAGAAGTATCCTGCTGAGAAATTACACAGGTAATTTCTTATAGCAGCTTTACTTGCTTCCCTCTCTTCTCTCATTCCCAATCTCTTATCAGCTTTCTCCTATTAAAACCTCATCCTTGCATAATCAAAAATATCCACATGTGATTATAGGTGTTAAGAAATTACCTGGAAGCAGTAAAAGAGCAAGAGAAGAAGACCGCCCTTGATTAGTAGACACTGCCTAGCCCTGTCCCCAAGTCACACTCACTCACTGGCACTGTTCTGATCATCTCTGGGAACAGGAAAGCACCTAGGTTTGTGGCTCTGTGAAGGCTTACATACACTTGGCCCAGGGAGTGGCACTATTAAGAGGTGTGGCCTTGTTGAAGTAGGCATGTCACTGTGGGTGTGGGCTTTAAGAACTTCATTCTAGCTGCCTGGAAGACAGTATTCGGCCAGCAGCCTTCAGATGAAGATGTAGAACTCTCAGTTCCTCCTGTACCATGCCTGCCTGGATGCTGCTATGCTCCTGACTTGATGATGATAATGGACTGAACTTCTGAACCTCTAAGCCAGCTCCACTTAAATGTTGTCCTTATAAATATTGCCTTAGTCACGGTATCTGTTCACAGCAGTAAAACCCTAAGACAGGCTCCAATCTCAGGACCGACTCTAGTATTCTCTAACGCTTCCAGAGCAATGATGTCAGTCATCATTGTGCACATATGACCCCTCCTAACCCCTCTGCTGTGCACCTGTTTAGCCTTTTCAGGGTCCTGAAATCCCAGTGTTTCTCCCCAGTTAATACCAAATTTCTTCAACAGCCAAAACTTCAACAGTCAATAAAAGGCAAGACGACTCCAATAACCTAGGAAACCAGCTGCACAGACCCCTCTCATGCTACTCCAAGACAAGTTCAAAACCCAGTATGAATGATCAACCCAAACCCTGCAACTTGTAATGGCTTAGATCCCTTCCACTAGTCATGACTTCCCTGTGGGACCCAGCATGAATTATATAAGCATTTTGCTCTCCACCTTATCACTCAAACTTCTCTACTGCAGGAACACGATGTCACCACCACCTCCAATCCTGACATGATGCCATTGTCAACATTCAACATCCACCATCCTCAGCCCTCTCCATCCGCAATTCAGTATTCCCTGTCCATCACCAACACACTGAGTCATCCAACAACATGGGCATTTCCCTGCTCTCACTGTCTTTCATGCTGGAGTACTGTAAAATATAACTATAGCATGTGTTCCTTCCATGAAAATCTCAATGAAGCTAATTAAGAACTTCAGTACCCAGAACGCCTAGTACAAAGTCAACAATCAGTAAGTGAACAAGCTGAAGACAGTGAACTACAAACTGACATTAACAGCAATCATACCATGAAAGGCAGGACAGACATGGAGAGGCTTCAGATTTAAGCATCCTGTCTGCAAGGGAGGCTCCTATAGCAACTGATAGGCAGAGCTCCACTTTCCTGCCCTCAGTTTCTGTGTGCTTTGCATTGGATTTGCTTCCTGTGGTGCTGGGGACATTCCCACATCCTGCATGGATGCCCTAACTAACAATGGGCTACACTCTCAACTCCCATTTTACATTTTATTGTACATAAATGTCTTACTAAATTTCCGGGGCTGGCCTTGAATTTGTAATCCTCCTGCCTCATCCTCCTGAGAAGTTGAGATTACTAGGCCTGTGCTACCAGGTGTGACCTATTCAATATTCTCCTTTAGCTTTCATCTTAGTAGAGTATCTGCTTCTATTAACAAGGTCACTTACTCAGCCCCTTCAAATGTCACACTTTCTGGGTCATTAAACACTCGTATTTACCTACATATCAAACTTTATATACATCACACTTTGAAAATCAACAACTGGTGAAGGACTTAATGCTTAGTACCAACTGAAATTTTGGAAGGCTGGGTTCATCTGACTGGCCTAATGATTCCAATTCAATTTGCTGATTGATATAGAACAAGAATATCCTGATAAATAATAAAACACCGCCTTCATGTTGGCATTGATTGGTCAGTTCCTCAAGTACTCTGGTGGAAAATAAACATTTGACATTGAGGACACGGAGGAAGCACAGACATGACTGAACACACTGTAACCAAAACAGGGATGACAACAAAAGGTTTCCCCCATGGCCTTAGGAGGTTGCAGAGAACAGTTCAGCTCTGCCTCTATTTCAGAGACCTCAAATAATTACTTACACGTCACGCTGAGGCATGGCTGGAATAGTGTGGACCCAATGAGGCAGCATGGTCATTACACCCTGGACAGAAGCCCTGACAGATTTACATTATGTTTATTTAAAAAGAAACAAGCAGATCAATGAAATAATGAATTCAGTTAATTGAATAATTGACATCTTTATAACAGTGCAATTGAAAATCAGCTGCCTGTCAACAGTTAGAGATGGTACTATTAAACCAATAAAAAAGTCTGCTAACAGACAAAGGGTCACTCTGAAAGGATGGGGTAGTAAGTGAGGAGCCATGATATCCATTTCAAAGTCATTGATCTTCATTACTCAGAGTGCTATGTGCCACTAAAAAATAGAATAGATTGGAAATAGTTGAGTGGAAGAGTCATCAAGCCAGTTCTGGTTTCTGTCTACCATTCAGCTCTTGAATCTGAAAAGTGTTCACAGCTAAATTATTACATATGGAACAATTGGCAAATTACCTCCGGCTTCAGATGCTGACATCTATAAAATCCACCTGCACCTCACACTGCTGCATTCAAAGGGATCTTTTGCTTGATTTTTTGTTTGTTTGTTTTGGTTTTGTTTTTTTGTAGTTGTTGTTTTTCTAAGACAGTGTCTATGTAGTCCTAACTAATCTGGGACTCTCTATGTAGACCAGCCTTGAGTCTTGACCCTATAGAGATCTACCTGTCTCTACCTTCTGAATGCTGGGATTGCTAGTGTGAACCACCATCGCTCATTTTACACTTTTTAAATATATATGGAAAGAAGGGCTTGCCTGAAACAGCATCCTTGGTCCTAAAGAGATCACCAAAGAGACTTTCTAAGCAAACTCTTTCATGTCCTTCAGCTTTCTGTTGCCTTGAATTAGTTAGCAGACCAACAATATCCACAATAGCAACTCTAAAAACTACAGAATTATAAAAGTTCTTGCCAGTTCCCCCTGGAGGCACTGCAACAAGAGCTCCTGCCTCTGTTTGGTTAACAAAACATGTTTGGTTAACAAAAATTTCATTAACTTATAATTAATAGCACATCCCCTAATGGACGACCCTCTACAATAAAAAGGGTGGACACACACACACATTTTAATTTCATAGGTCCTTTACCTTTGGGTTTAAAGCTAATTGACTACACTGTCTAAGAATTGAGTCTTTCAAATAGTTAATGAACTGAAAACAAACTCTTAGATCATACATGCAAATTCAATTCTCGGGGCAGCGAATATGCTTGGCTGAGTTCAAGATTATTATGAGCAGTAGGAACCCCACAGACAGAGGTGCTAGGGATGTGTGCTTACCTGGACTCTCTATCCCTCACTGCCTCATTCCACTGTGTCTTCTCAGATGAATACGCATAGTAGGACATACAGTATTGTGTGAAGGTATTGACAGTGCATTTTTTAAAATGAAATTCTTAGATTTTTAAATGTTAGAAACCAGTTTGGAGAAAATAAAAATTCAGAGCAAATAAAATGATTTGGAGACCAGATGTAGCCCAAAGATAGAAAGAATATCACTTTGCCAGTGACTCCATTAACAACTCCTAACAGTTTCGCTAAGCATTCCAAATTATCCTTACTGAGGGTGCAACTGTCCTCCCATCCCCAAAACAAGGTTTCGATATTTTCATGTTCAGCAACTCCTTGCCACTTGATTATACTTCTTAATAACCCTGATATCATCTTGTTCAGCGAAACACACTCAGGCTTCATATGCAACATCCATGCATGGTGATAACGTTCTGTGATTATCATTACATATTTCTATTACATTTTTCTAGAGGTAGAGGGAGTATCTTAACATAGGGTTCTATAGTAAAGATTCAAGTATATTATGCAGAAAATGATTCCAAATATGATTGGGGTAGAAGGAACAAGAGGGATAGGACTGATATACAACTATGACCAAAGGCTGATTGACACATTCTGATCCAACAGTTATCTACTCCCATAATCTCTGTGGCTTGCCAGATTCCTATTGGGTTCCTATGGCCCCAGGGTCCTCTAGGACAGTTATGATAGAAATCAAAGAGAAAAAGATGGGCCTGAAACTACCAGCAATGACACCCCTCTATTCTGAGTACACTCTACTGACACTGACAAAGAGCTAGAGAAGTTAACCCAATTTTCTTAATGCAAGATGGTTTTATGGGCTGTCTACTTTTTAAGTTCTGCCTAGTCTACCTAGAAGAGCACTTACATAACCCCATCCCTCACCTTCTATCTGCATCTCTGTTGCTGGAGGGATGTGAAAATAGGCTTACCTTTAAGGAGGTATTTTAGTCACAGCTCTCCAGGGGCAAGTCAATTGTGATGTACAGTGCCAAACCCCAGGCCTCAGGCCCCTAACATCCAAGTGTATAATTAGGAAGGCAATTAGGAACAATCACATTCTTCTGGCCAATTACTGCTTCTCCCAGGGAGTCTCACTCTTAAAATTAGACCAGGAGTCAAAACCTACTTGTGCAGCGTTATCCTCTCCACACGGGTCTCTCTTAGGATCTATCAGATGTTCCCCTAGTCTACTTAGCTTCAAGCACTCTCTGGAGAATGTAGGACTCTACACAATCTTCTAATGGATTTTACTCTCCGGCCAAAATGGAAGTATCTCAAAATAGCAATTGGACTGGCCAGAAGAAGCAGTAACTTCTAAGTTGGACTGAGTTCCAAGTTTCTGAGGGAGAAGCATGTTCTTGAGCTGATGAAAAAAGTAAGAGTGGCGATGACTGTGAAAGCTTACTGCCCAGTCTTAGGGCTGTTCTCACTTTGGTACGTCTGTCAGACAGGGCAAGACCCAGTTCCTCCTTCCTCTAAGACTCATGCCATATCGCTTGCCTTCCCCTCCACTTCATTCCAGCGTCCACAGTTTGCCACCAGATGCTAGAGCTGTCCAGGTGACTACTCTGTATGGTTTTGATCTTGCTCAAGATTATGGGACTCTTGACATAAAACAGACACTCACTACCATTATCCATAATGGTCCTATTGGCTTTCTTCACGGCCGCACTACAACCATGCTGCTCATTGGCACGCTCTAAACTGGCTTTCTTCAGTGACATGATAAGATGTGTTTCAGAGAGGAAAATGGCATACATTTGTGGTATGAATGGTGGCACAGAAGCTTTCTTTTGAGTGCTCTGTATGTCGGGTGTTTGCATGAGACACTGGAGATCTGACTATGAATGGTACTTGAAATCGTAAAAACCTATCACACTGGCACTTCGAGAGAGAAAAGAAATAGACAGAGTCATGGCCTTCAAAGCTCTCTCTTTTACAAGAACCTTTCTTGACAAAGAAGATAGGTTACCAGAATAGCTAGGGAACCATGTCCCATAAAACTGATCAACTGCTGATTATCTCCACACATGGTTCAGAACAAACATTCAACTCCCCTGACCATTCTCAGAAAAACTCGCACACTCCTTTACGTATCCTTTTTTTGGCCTCATGTTCCCAATTTGGCGCTGTGAACAAGTCCTGGCATTAAAGCTCTTTCTTCTGTATCTCCCAGGTGCCTGCTTGCCCCAGATCATCACATTTACTGCCCCACCTTAAAGGGCACTGGGATTTCTGAGTTCGAGGCCAGCCTGGTCTACAGAGTGAGTCCAGGGCAGCCAGGGCTACACAGAAAAACCCTGTCTCAAAAAACCAAAAACAAACAAACAAACAAAAACAAAACAAACAAACAAAAAAAGCACAGGGATCTTGTCGGTTCCTCCACAAGACTGTCACTGCCTCCCTAATCCTGGAAGAAGCCAATGCAGCTTGATATCTCCAGTGCTTAAAAAAATAAAAAAATTCAAGAAGAAAAACACTGCCACCTTATAGACATTTAATAAAGCCTACTGAAAGAAGAAGGCGAAGATGAAGATGGAAAGAGCAATTTCTCTGCCTGCATTGCCAGATACATGAGTCACTAGTGACACGTGGTCCTTAAATTGAATCTTAATCAAATTAAATCCATTTCCTCGGCCACATTTGCTGTATTTCAAATGTTCAATGGTCACAGGTGGCTAGTGGCAACTGTGCTAGCCAGCAGAGAATGGAACATCTCTATCACCATAGAGTTCTACTGGCATGGGCTGAACAAACACCCAAATAAACATTTTATTACTTATTGACTAGAAGAAATGGTCTTTCTAACATCCTATAGAGACACCTGATTCAATTGAATGCTTCAAATATTTATGTAAGAATTTCGTTGTATGTCGAGTACCATGTTAAAAGCAACAGAAGAACATAGGCCTACCCCTAACCCATAAGAATTTCACTAACAACTGTGCAAATCAAGACAGCCTACCAGTCCACAGCCAGCTAGGTTTCAGGGTAAAAGTAATTCACAAAGAAAGCAATACCTGCATGCAATCATTAATTCAAACTGGAGAAGGGAGTGATATTCATATTTTAGCAGCATTTAGGCAAAGAACTACTTTCTGCACTACTTCTTGAAGATAAGGAGGATCTTAACAGACAAGCTGAGCCCATCCAAGACTTAAATTGTGTAGAAAGATCCAGCAGCCGAAAGCCTGCGAAGAATAACAAATGTCTTTTGGTGCTAAAGAAAGAAGTTGAAAAGAGGCTGTGGCAAGGCCTAAGTATACAGAGGACAGACTTCCTTCTATGGGAAGATTGGTGCGAGCCTACAAAGGTCAGCAGGCACTTTCCTAGCTCACCTACGATACCTTCTCTACTTCTCTCTGTGTAAGGGAGCTAATCTGATCAAGGGAAAAAATGGTAAGAATACAGGCCGCCCGGCCCTCTCCATAACCATCAGGAATTAAATTGACAAAGAAGGAGGGGAGATCTATGATGGAGGTATCTATTCAAGGGAACTGAAATAAAAAATCCAGATAACAATGAGAAAGTGGGGGATACAACATCACAAAACATGTAAGAACGGAAACCAAGCCCATGGCTTTCATTCAACCAAAGAGAACCGTGACCAAATAGCTAAGGACTTGTTAACAGTGCCATTTTATTTTCTTTTTCTTTCTTTTTTTTTTTTTTTTTTTTTTGTGTGTTTTGTTTTGTTTTGTTTTTCTGAGACAAAGTTTCTCTGTATAGCCCTGGCTGTCCTGGAACTCATTCTGTAGACCAGGCTGGCCTCAAACTCAGAAATCCACCTGCCTCTGCCTCCCAAGTGCTGGGATTAAAGGCGTGTGCCACCACCACAGTGCCATTTTCTCAGCAGAGAGCATCACTGCCCACAGCACAACTCTAGCAAAAATGCTGACTACGTGGAATCCTCAGACCCACCTGATCCACTGGCACACTCAGAAGCTGGACTTCTCAAGTCAAGAGCATGTCCATAAAGTGAACTATTTATTTATGAGGAGGCTGTGTTTTAAGATGGTTGAGCAGGAATTCATCAGACTCTCTCTATATAGAATTTAGCTCTCCAAAAGTATGAAGAGCCAAGGAAGCCATACGTGACTGTGCGAGGAGTGGATGAGGTCCTGCATGGGTGGGTATTGTTGACACTGGTGTGGCCATATCAAAGACCAATGCCTCAGACACATGGGAGCCACAAAGCCTTCCTCAATCAGGCCAGGGTTTACAAAGCCTTCCTCTGGTCCAGTGTGGCAGTTGTGCTGCTCCTTCAGAGAACATACAGCCCACCTGCCCCAGTTTTTCTGTGTACTTGTGTCTGTCCTTTCTTTATTCCCATGTGGCCCCAAATCAGGCCTCCAGGACCAAGGACTGCTAGACACAGCAAAGGGACGATTTTTATTATAAGACAAACATTTCTCATGCAATATTATATGAAGAGGAGGAAGAGGGGGAGGAAGAAGAGAGGGGGTGGGTGAAGGAGGGGACAAAACCAATCCAAGATTCAGCATGTGAGACAGGCTGGGGAAATCTGCAAAGGGTGCTACAGTCTTGCAATTCGTTACTAAGATTTATTTATTTATTTTACTTATATGAATACACTGTAGCTGTACATATGGTTGTGAGCTGTTATGTAGTTGCTGGGAATTGAACTCAGGACCTCTGCTCACTGCAGCCCCACTTGCTCCAGCCCAAAGATTTATTTATTATTATATGTGAGTACACAGTTGCTATCTTTAGACACACCAGAAGTGGGCGTCGGATCTCATTATGGGTAGTTGTGAGCCACCATGTGGTTGCTGGGATTTGAACTCAGGCCCTTTGGAAGAGCAGTCAGTGTTCTTAGCTGCTAAGCCATCTCTCCAGCCCAGTCTTGCAAATTTTAAAATGTTGAAAGAATCTTCTTTTCTAAAGTAACACATAATCATAATGTGAGCAAGTCTCTTCACAGGTGGGGAAAAGAACTCACTTCCCAGGAACTGAAAATCAGGCAAAGCCTACGGAACGTGGTCTGCTCTGGAAAGAGATGAAGTGGGTCTTGACCAAAGAACAGATTCTTAATCTGGGGACAGGTCAGTAGAATGAATGACTAGGTCGTTTGGGCATCTGGGCCAATCTTGTTTTAGCCAGTAACCTCTGTGGAGCCCTGCCATTTAGGTTGCTATCTGCAGTGCTGGGGGACAAACAGGGCTCTTGCAAATGCTAGACAAGCATTGTGTAAATGAGCTACAAAGCATCCTAGCCCAGCCTTTTTTGAGTCAGACAGCCGCTATGCAGGCTGGTCTCAAAATCACTATGTACTATGTGTGTGCTATTTCATTACTCCTGCATCAGCTTCTTAAGAACTGAGATTACTGGACGGTACCATACCCAGATGCTCACTTTTAGTATTTAGCAACCTGCACTATACACAGGTGGCAACTGAGGCAGACAGCTCCCAGCAAGCATCCTTCGGAGGGACTCTGCCCAGTCTCTAACACTTTCAAATTATAAAACAATAAATTTTACCTTTGAAATCTCCCAAGAAAATAATCAAGACATAGCTACACTTACAGAGAGAGAGAGAGAGAGAGAGAGAGAGAGAGA
>JADRCD010228533.1:46634-72915 GCA_019843815.1 Montemys delectorum
ATGTGTGTGTGTGTGTGTGTGTGTGTGTGTGTGTGTGTGTGTGTGTGTGTCTTTCATTCATGAATCCAGAGCTCTTGGGCAGGTGCAGGGCTCACAACCTGCTGGGAGGCAAAGCAGATCAACTATTCACCACTACAATATTTGTTATAGCAAATGGCTAAAAGCCCTGAAAGCCTGCCCAACTAGCATAAGAACCTTTTAGAATCACTCTATAGAAGTGTCAGCTCAGGGACTGGAAGGATAGATAGCTCAGGGCTTAAGAGCACCTCCTGCTCTTGATGAGGACCTAGATTCAGGTCACAGCTGTCCATATAGCAGCTCACAGTAATCCCAATTCTAGCAGCTCCCATGCCATCTTCTTATAGATTCTCTGGGTACCCACACTCAAGTGCACATTCACACACAAAACACACATATACACACACATACACAGATGCACATGCACAATTAAGAATAAAATATATCTTCCTTAGATATATTTTAAAAATAGAAATGAAAATGTGCCAGGTCAAGTATCACAGTAAGTGTAATATATAATAAATCTACCACATTTTCCACTATTGTTACCTATTATTACTTCTGTGTGCATGTGTGTATGTTCATGTTTGTGTGAGGTAAATGGTGATAGTCTTGCTCAACTGTTCCACTTTTATTTTCTGAGACAGGGACTCTTTCTGATCCTGAAGGCAACTGACTGAGCTAGCACAACTCGCCAGTGTCCAGGGATCCTCATGTCTGTGTTCTCAGCGCTAGGGTTGCAGAACCATGTGATCATACACTCCTTTCACGTGAGTCCTGTTCCCAGGGAGCCAATCTCAGGTCCTCAAAGGTGGTATTAGTGGACACTTTAAGCACTGAGCCATCTTCCCAGCCTTATTGCTGTTTCAGACTTGTCACAGAGTAATGACTCTCAACTAAGGGTAATTCTGCCTCTGCGGAAATATCTGGAAAAACATCCGACTGTCCATCTGAGTCTGCAATATTCTCCACACTCAGAACAAGACCAGTGAGAGAAACTCGTCTCCATGTTTCTTTCCTGTAACCCCTAAGCACATCTTTTCCAAAGATGTTCTTCCCTGACACTCTCATGGACCCTCCCTATCACAGCCCAGCCATGCCAGATCTCACTGCTTGTTATGACAAACTGTGTTCTTCAAAGACTTCTTTCCTTCCTCTGATCATTTATGACTGAGGATTCTGTTATTTCTGAACTCAGCATGAAATACAGCCACCTCACACTTGCCTAGGAATCACTGCTCTCTCAGGTTAGGTATTACACACAACTCACATCTGTAAATATAAAACTTGTCATGTTTACTAAATATGTACATGCACGTTTTCTGAAACATGCATGTATTTTTTTTTTTTTTTTTTTAGCAGCACCACGTTCCATCTCCTGTAAGAGGAAGAAGAGGAAGGCACCTTGGAGGTTCTTGGTCATGGTTGCTCCTTTTGCTGGGTCACAGTGGCTCAGGGGAATCTCAGGAAGCTCACTGTTAAAGACTGGAAGTTCCCAGCTGTCACAATCCACAGACCCAGAAAGCTCCCTAAAGCTGTCAGGAAATCACTTACCACATCAGCTAGATGGTGATCCTGTCCATGAGAAGCCACCTCCTTCCTCTATCTCCACCATATGCTCTTTCCCTGGATCCTTCCCTTCCCAAAGGAATGTTTAAGAGACCAGTAAGCGTGCACTTCTAAATCCTGAAGACACTGATTATCTCTGATGTAAAAAAATAGACATTAGTGTTTGCATCTTAACATTTTCCTGTCTTCCTGGGCCAGAGAACCCATTTCCCATAAGACAAAACAAAACAATCCTATTTGCTGCTATCCTACACATGGATTTTGGGGACAGACCTTCATCTAGCCCTTGCCAGAAAGTTCCTTCACTGAGAACTGGCACTGGGATGGTCAGAAGGGCCATAATTCCACATTAAGGAAACTGTTTTTACATAAGAAACTGTAATCCAACACGGATAAACCAATAGAGCTATTTAAATCTACGAAACTAACAGTTACAATAGCTGTAAAAGCTTCCCAGTATCTGAAATTAATTCCTGCATTAAAACATCCCCCTTCAAACGATATATATCACACCTGTAAGTTGTAGCAAGATAAATCCGGGACTGGGTATGATAAATGTGAAGATTGCTGGGTTTTTAAATTAATACCTCTGTCTCTGTCAAATTCTAAGACCATAAACAGAAATTCTAATAAATGTAAATCCATGACCACTATTTTACAGACAAAAATCTAAAATCAATTAATATAATTCTTATTATTATATTTCCTGTCCTCCCGATACATAAATCTCTTTCCTTCTTTAATGCAATCTCAAAATACATCACATTATTCCCTTAACTTACATCTTCAGTCTTCCGTAGTGCACTGCATTGCCTATGTGAAGAATAAACATGAGGGTTTCCCACCTTTCATACAATAGCCTAGTTTACCAAGTAATTTAACTGTCAGCCTATGAATAGAAAGATACTTTAAATGCTCTTCATACAAAATGCAGCATAATCAACTAAGAGCAGAACTCATTTGAAGCTAAGTATAAGTAAATTATTTAAATAAAAATGCATGTATTGGAGGAATTTCTCCATGAGGAAAAAGTTTAAAAATTTGGTGTAAGAATATCATCATGTACACAGAGAACTCAAAAAGAAATAAAGGTTAAAGACCACAACACAGCGTTCATTCCCTTGAGCACAGGCAACATTCAACACAGGGAAAGACAGTTCTGGTGGTAACAGCCTTGATAGCCATTCAGCCAGCAAGGCAGAAAGATTGCAAGTTCAAGACCAGCCTTGACAACATAAAAGGGAGATTTGTCTGAAATCAAAAAGTAAAAAGAGGACTGGAGACACAGCTCAGTAGGATTGTTTGCCCATCACACACAGGACCCTAGCAAGGTTTAACCCCAATTTTTAAAAAAGAAAGAGTAGGTGGGCAGTGGTGGCACACGCCTTTAATCCCAGCACTCGGGAGGCAGAGACAGGTGGATTTCTGAGTTTGAGGTCAGCCAGGGCTACACAGAGAAACCCTGTCTCAAAAAACAAATAAAAAAAGAAAGAGTGGTTTTACAGTCTCTGCTTTCTAATGTTTTCATAGTCAATGGTTATTTCATTATTATTTTTAATTATAAAACATTCCTGTGTAATCATCATACTAAACAATGGATCTGGTAGGAACCTAGCTTCCTTTTCAAAAAGTAGATTGTATTTCCACCACTGATGTCACAAGGCTGGACTCATAAATCCCAGAAAACTTAATGCAAAAATCATCTTCAAAAATGAAATCTCTTTTCAATAGGACTGAATTTTTTTAAAAAATAATTATAGGACTGATAAAGAATCCAGAGGCAGGGGTAGGGGGAGCTAAAATAAGATTAACATGCCTCTGGGGAGAGAAGTGTAGTTCCCACGGCTTTTACCATCAACAGCTTCTAGACTTGAGCTCTAGTCACCAGGAACATGGGGAGATAGGTACACAAGTAACACACAATTGGAACCAGGAACATGTGGAGGCAGGTGCACAGTCAACACACATTCAGAGTGACAAACCAGAGTGACAAAATTTGACAAGACCCTAGTATTCCAACTGCATGAAAATCCACACTGCTGAGTGGGCCTAGCACCCTTCTCAAGCTCCTCAGGGTCCCGCAGGCACACCTGGAGGTCTACCATAGAGGTCAGAATAAATACACTATATTACAGTATACTTAACCCACTCTGTGAGTGGCTGCCACAGGTATCAAAATTTCACTTTCGAAAGAGAAAAATAAGAAAATGGAGTCAGAGCTCCACAGAGACATGGACTACATGAATTCAACCTTTAAACTTAAACTTGTACACAAGAGCTGAGCACTGAGCTGGAAGCGAAACAGTGCCCTGCCATGGAGGAAGTTGAGGGCATTAAGGCATGGATAGATAACCTACCATGGACTTAGACTCATCACAGTGAGGCTCTTGTTGATCTGTACGGAGGTGAGGCATATACTCCAGTAGCTACCTGTGGATGCTGTTGTGTGTGGCATGTGCATGAGAACGTGCATGTGTATGTGCAGTGTTCTCAGCTCTTCCCTTTCTACTTCCCCTCTTAAAGGCGATCCCAAGAAGCTGCTATTCCCTTCTCAACCCTACAGTGATTTGAAAGATTTACAACTGGAGCACTATCATTTTTCTCATGACGCTACACATAGCCAGCTTACTCTTCAGGGACCTTCACGGTTAGTGATACTAACAATGATACTGTCTCCTAACGACCTCCTAGAATAACGATTTGACACCTGAAAGAATCATCGGGGACCTTGAAGTAAAACAATAATAATAAAAGCAATCTCCCACCTCTCTGCTACAGACATCATATTTCATTGCCCTATCTGTCAGAAGAGGTAGACCTCCCGCCATGATCGGACTGAGATCCATGCCCTTAACATTTCACATGGAACAGTCCGCAGCCTCCCTGTCCACATGTACTGCCCACGTTTCAAAAAGCACAAAGTGCCCTGCCACCCACTAGACTCTATAAGCAGCAGCAGCTCCCTACACCACATGAATCTTGCTGGACAGATGGGACAGGCCAACCTCTGGGGCTGGTGGGCAAGCCAACCCTGACGAACTTCCAGGGTTAGTGAAATTCCCTCTGAAGAGAGTAGGCAGAGAGAAAGAGAGGAAAATATCTGATATCAAACCTCCAGTACGGATATGTGTGCATCCATACACACACACACACACACACACATACACACACACACACACACACACACACACACACCACTAAAATACCATAAATCTGGGTGAATAAACAGCCTATAGAGTTAGAGTCATAATATCATGGTGACTGATAACCTAAAAGCAATCTATCCTGAAGCCTCTAAGAGAGGGTTGCCCAACTTTGGTTTTACTGCATTTAAGCCAGGTAGTCCAGTGGGATTTATCTGCTATAGAAGATGGAACATTATACCTTGCGCCTTCATCTACCAACCACCACCTGCTCACCAAACCATTCTGAAATGTAACAAACAATCAGCATCTTCAGACTTTATAAATGTTCCCTAAGGAGATAGCTGGAAACTATCTCCATAAACCAATGAAAAGCTCATATTCTAGGGTATAATGCTGAAACAGAAGGCTCCCACCGAGGCAGAACTAAAACTAGGAGTGAGTTTTGGATCCTTCTGAATCCTACTGCCTTTCCCTTTTGCTTTTGCCTGGATCTTAGCCTCCATACACACTGGACTCAGCCAATTCTCCCAAACCCATTCTTCTAGCCAGTGATTGGCTGAAGCATGAGCATGTGATAAGATCTAGGCTGTGAAATACGAAGGTTGACTGGCCAGGGGTTGAGGTGATTTGAGAAGCAGTTTAGGATATTTGCTTTGAGAAAGAAGGCATGAAGGGCTGGGAGAATTCTTTAGCTCTTGCTGTACAAGTGTGAAGACCTAAGCTTGATCTCCAATACTCACATAAAAATCATGGCATGCAGGGTGAGGAATCCATTATGCTTTCTTCAGCCATTGTAGCCAACAGGCCAGCTCCAGGCTCAATGAAAAACATCTCAAAAAACATGATAGAGATGGACAGAGGAAGATATTCCACCTGGTCTGAGCTTGTGTGCATGCTTACACATACACACACACACACACACACACACACACACACACACGACAAGAAGTGCAAGTTAGGAATACCTTCTATTCTTTTCTTTGCCCTATAAGACTCTGCCATTGAACCTCTGCAACTCCTGAAGCCATACCAAAACCTTAAGGAAGTGACTCTGAAGATCAAGCCACCCAGAGACTGACAAAGCATGGAGAAGGTATGCCATGCCGTTAAGACGGCAGAGCAGGAACAGAGGGTTGCCCAAAGGTACTCCATGCTGCAACTATCCTTACAGCTAAGCCACACATCTGTGGTCTTCTGAAAAGCTAAAACCTCGAAACTCATCCCCCAACAGTTTCAGATACTTACGCGTGCTCCTGGAAATAAGTTTGGTGGCATTGGGAGGATGGGGGAACCCTGGTGATACCACGAGCCTACCAGCTGCAGGGTACCACAATGCCCGCAGGAAACAATCCTTGACCAGCTCTTTCCTCTACCTCAGGTTAGCGGTCCAACAGGCCTGAGTGGAGAAACTTCCTTTTCACACCCTAGTGGATACTGAGAGAAAGGGCAGTCATACAGGAAAAGTATGTCATAAAGCAGCTCATTAGGAAGTGGTGGAAGAATTGAAAGCCATAGGCTTTCAGAAAGTGTCAAAATCTCATGTCAAGAAGAGACCGCCAAGTAATTACTTAACAACAGTGATAAGAAAATACTTCCCATTATCACAGAAAGTTCCAAAAGCAATTCCTGACCCCCCCCCCCCCAAACTGGTCTGGCTCATCTTTACCAGTGCTTAGAAAAAAGGCTGGAAGAAATTCACATTTTGTTCTCCTTCTAAAATTTCCCAATGGCCAATCAATACTGACTATACTAATGGCACTGCTAAAAGGAACAACAGTGTCTGAATACCAGGACCAATGAAACTGGGAAAAAAAGAAGAGCCTGCAGGAGGAAAATAGGCCAGCGAGAACCAGAGCAGAGCTGCCAAATGATGCCTTTGGGAGCAGTAGTTTCCCGTAGGTTTTGGGATCTTTTCTGTGCGTATAAAAGGAAGGCTTCAAGGTAAAAATGTGAAGAGACATTTTTAAAGCTCGGGAAGTCTGGATCTGCTGCTTTCCATACATCATGGAAGTTAACAAGATCAAGTGAAGCAATGTAGCAGCCCCTCATGCCCCCGAGATTCATATTCATTCTCTCTCTCTCCCTCCATCCCCCTCCCTCTCTCTTTTTTTTTTTCTCTCTCTCTGATATCTAGCAAAGGCTTAGTCAGTAAAGTACTTGCTGAGTTCACTCACTTCTCAATGCCAGCACAAAAAGGTGTATTGGTTGGAAGAGGGTGGATCCCCTGGCTGACTAGCAAGATCAAGGAGAATCCTGTATCACTAAAGAAAATGGTACAGATCCCAATCAGTAACACCCTGGGTTGTCCTTTGGCCTCCACACATGAACACACACCAGAGATTCACAGGGGCTGGTAGAGGCCTGGTGTGGAGATTAACTGCGGGAGCCTGAGGACATCCTTAAACATGGAGGAAGCTCCAAGGTAGTGGGGGGGGGGGGGGGGGGGAGGGGGCAAGGGGTCGGGAGAATGTGAAGGGGGGGAGGGGGAGGGGGGGGGGGGGGGGGGGGGGGGGAGAGGTGGAGCTGGGACCAAGTGTGAATCAAGATGTTGAGCTATTTATTTATATGGCTGAATGAGGTCCACACTGAGAGTTAAATTACATCGAGAGTAATATTAAGCCATGGTTTCTGAATCACACCCTACACATTTTCCCGACTTTTTGCCAGCTCCAGGCAACCCTGTACCCTACGACCTTTCCACCTTACAGTAGTTTGGCTGTTTGGCAGCTGGCTGGCTGACTTTCAACTTCTCTGAGATTGCTCTACTCCCTTCAGAGGAAGGTTGACTATGCCAGGCCAGAATGGTAGGTAGACTACTGTTTAGATGAAACTGCTCTGTTTAGATGATTTCTCTTTAAGTTGACCAAATGTTTATCAAAATCTTCAATGTGCTTTAACAGGAAGTTTAACATATCCAAACAGAAAATGAGCAGTTCTGCCAGATACCAAAGACACCAGGAAATTACGACATCAACATTCTAAGATATGCTCGTACTGAAGACTGTGAGGCCAGACAGATCATTCCTTGTTATAAAAATACCTGAGCAAGTGACAGAGGCATGAAAGACCTATTTGTGCCAAACCCGGAATTTCTCCCTGACTAAAAACCACTCAGGAAGGAGTGACATTATTAGATTAAGAATTGGTCATTTTTTGGATTAAAATAAGATCACTTTCAATGTTACACTCACTGAAGGCATTATTTTATATTCTAGTGATGTTAGTCAGGGGAAAGGGAGAGCTCCTAAAAATACTAGTCAGTGTTTCTCAAGAAGGCAACGTTGGGATTGGAGAGATGGATCAGCACGTAAAGGTGCTTGCTGCCAAGCCTGGGGATCGAAGTTCAACCCCAGGAGCCACAGGGGAAAAATAGAGAACCAATGGTAGTAAGCTGTCTTCTGACCTACATTTGTGTTTGTTCATCCCTCCCCCTTCCCGCCCCGCCCACTGTGTGTGTGTGTGTGTGTGTGTGTGTGTGTGTGTGTGTGTGTGTGAAAACAATTGAACTACCTTAGATAAAACCACAAAGCCAGCAAGATCAAAAGCCGGGTGTGGTAGTGTACGCCTGCTATCCAAATGCTCATAAAGCAGAAAGCTCTTGAGAATAAGGCCAACCTGGTCTACAAGAGGGAAGACAGCAAAAGGAGACACTAAGGGGTGTTAGAGATGAACAAAGAACAGTGTTCACATATGAAGAGTTGGAATGGAACCTCCTGCCCTGTAGGCTGATTTTAAAAGATAAAGATTAAGACAACCTTATGCAGTCAGCACTGCTGTATTTCTTAGCCTATCCCCCAGATCTCAGTGGCGTATGACAAAATGAGGTCTGGCGAAAGAGACAGCTGGCATGCTTTAACAACATGAAAGAAGAGAAAGAAGGTACACAACCCTTACTGCAGTCAACCTCAAACAAGCTCAGGTACCCTAACCACAACCTTGCAGCTCATTTTGCTTTTTGAATTGAAGCAAACCAAGAGAAATGTCAGTCTCGGGACATTTATCTGCAGATATTTAGTCCAGACCAGCCTGAACTTTCTTAAGGCAGTGAAACCATGATACCTTACTGGCTGTGCTACCAAGACTACTTCTCCAGGAGAGCTGACAAGAAGATAAGGAATGGAAGTCCAAATCTGCTTAATAACCTCAACAAGAAAAGGCCAATAAAGCGGCGCTCGGGATGATAGGAGCCAACAATATGTTGTCAATGAAGATGCTCTAAACCATACCTAACAAACGTGTAGGGTGAAGGGCAGGATGTTTGTTATCTCTCATCAGACAGTGGGTTTATAAACTGAGCTGGGAACAATAAATGTGTGTTGTTAGGTATGAAAGGTAAACCTGCAGCCTTTAAGTCAATCTCAGAGCATATGTGAATCCCTGCTATGTGGTTATTAGGCGTGCACGGGACTACATGTACTTTCCTTTTGGGTGATGAATCAAATCTTCCCACTCACCAACAACCCCCACCCTGCCCCTCAAGAAGCCAGTTTCAAAAGCAGAAATACCATCCTTTCTCATTTACAACTAGGAGAAAAGATGTACGACTTTGATCCATCACAGATATGAAAAGTATATACTTCTATATGACCCTGTGCCTTTGTGCAGGCCTACTGAATTTATGGGCTAATGAATATAAGGATTTATGTTATGTCAAAGTAAATATTGACCTTAGCTCTGCCCCGGTCAATATTTACTGCTTTACTCAATAAACTCTGATGTTCATTTTCAAGCCAAGTCAATATCAGTTCATTAATTTCTACATGGTTCATATCAGCATTTTATAAAATGTTTCACCTAAAAAATTAGGATACAGACAGTTAAAGAAACCAAAGTGGCGTTGCTTCCCTTATGGCTACATTTACTCCTAGGGCTCTCCCTCACTTTGTACCCTAAACTGTTACTAGCAAAACTGCACAAATTTAATACAAGTCAGCAATCTATCCTAAGACACAATCTTCTTTTAAAATATGTATATATTGGCCTAAGAAATTGAAGCACTCTGGATGTATTTCCATAACATGCAGTATTTTCAAAACATTTGCACACAGACAATCTTTCATTTCTCAACAGGAACGTGTGTAGTCTCCACAGTTCTCAGTCTGTTCACAATGGGACCGTATCATCTATATCATGGCAATACATACTTTGGTTTAACCTTTTTCATTCTGGTGGCTACGCGTAAGCATTTCAGCATGAGCTCCTACCAAAGGTCATAGAGACTGCCGTAAGGAGCGTCACCTTGGAGACATGAACAAGTGGCTTTCAGAGGTAGGTTCCTAAAGCCAGTTGCAGGGATGAAAGAATGGCATTACTCAACCTTCCACTAGGGCAAGGCAGCACTGTGCTTGTTGCCAAGCCTGACTGTGTAAAAGTTATATCCACAGAGTCCACAGAGTTGTCCTCCAACCTACACACACAAGCACACACACACAGAGACACACAAAACCTTACAAATGATTTAATATTTTATATTCTAGAGATGCTCCCCCAAAGTTCACCAAAATACTCCACCAAAACTGGGAGCTTCAGAGTCACTTTAAAACTGAGATCTGGACTGGTTTATATTCATTTTTAAGGGGCATCATAGAGCCAAGTGAAATTTTCATCAGTGACACCACTTGACACGAGGGCAGTGCTGGAAAAATGGTTCGTCTTCCTAGGAGTCCCTCATGAGCACAGTCATGTTCACTTCTGATGCTCGACCTTATGAACTCTTACAGAGCCATCTCTGAAGAGATGATCCCAAGAAACTTTAGGGTAAAGGGGTTTTGTTGTTTGTTTGATTGTCTGTTTGTTTGTTTTAAGAAAAAAGAACTCAAAAGTAAGAGAACAACAGAAAAATATGAGTTGAAAAAAAAAAAAAAAAAGAAAACTTCTTTTAAACAATCAAAGGGGAAAGCCAAATATGGACCAGTGTTTAGAGACCCCAGCATCTGACAGCAGATTTGCCTTTAAATAGGAAGCCAGTGAATGTTGGACCACATGCATTCTTACTCTCTCCATCTTGTAGCCAAAGATTAAACAAAAAGGAAACACCAAACACATAAGAAGACAGTCTCGCCTACAAGTTACTTCCAACGTTGGGGGCCCTCCTACCCTAAAACATTTATTTGAGAATACAAAAATAGTTGCAGGTGCTGATCATGCATGCCTTTGATCCCAACACTCAGGAGGCAGAGGCTGGCAGAGTGAGTTCCAAGACAGCCAGGACTACAAAAAGAAAAACCTCAACCCACCCTAACCCCGACTCCCCCGCAAAAGCCAACAAAACAAAACCAACAAACAAGAACACAGAAATAAAAGGACTACTCACAGTTTGGATGTAAGGAAATAAAAATGTAAAAACCACTAGAAACATGGGAAAAAAAATGACACACCTTGATAAGATTAAATCAAAGTTTTTAAAATCATTATAACCAACCCATCACTCTCCTTCACATTTACTCATTTTAAATTAAATATGATGTCATCTTGAGTCTCTCCTGGTATCATCCTAGAGAACTTATCTTGCTTTCTTGCCTGTGTCCAAACAGTCAAGGACCTGTGGGAGTTTGAATAGGAATGGCCCCCATCTGCTCATGTGTTTAAATGCTTGGCCCATAGGCAGTGCCACTATTAGCAGGTATGGCCTTGTTGAAGTAGGTGTGGCCTTTTGAAGGAAGTGTATCAATGTGGAGGTGGACTTTGAGGCCTCATATGCCCATGCTAGGCCTAATGTGGCACATAGTCTCCTACTGCCTTCAGATCAAGATGCAGAACTCTCTCAGCTTTTTTTCCAGCACCATGTATGCCTGTATGCCACTGTCTTAGTTAGGGGTTCTCTAGAGTCACAGAACTTAGTCTCTATGTAGTAAAGGGATTTATTGATGACTTACAGTTTGTAGTTCAACTCCCAACAATCAACTCCCAACAACAGTCACGGCAGCAGCTGTGAATGGAAGTCTAAGGATCCAGCAATTGCTCAGTCCCACAAGGCAAGCAGGCAAAGCAGAGAGAGCCTTTCTTCTTCCAATGTCCTTATATACGTCTCCAGCAAAAAGTGTGGCCCAGGTTAAAGGTGTGTGCCACCACACCTTTAACCCTGGATGACCTTGAACTCATAGAGCTTTCTATGTTAATCCTGTGGGATTCATAGCCACTATTCCTCAAGGTCTCCATGCCAAGATTCAGGTCAGAAACTTGTATCTCTCAGCCTCCAGATTAGGGCCACAGGTGAGCCTTCTAATTCTGGATTGTAATTCATTTCAGACGTAGTCAAGTTGACAACCAGGAATAGCCACTACAGCCACCATGCCTCTAGCCATGAACTAATCCTCTGAACTATAAGCCAGCCCCCAATGTATGTTTTTCTCTATAAGAGTCACTATGGCCATGGTGTCTCTTCACAGTAATGGAAATCCTAAGACTGACTCAGGGCTCTTTCCTTCTCCTTCCCAAAGCCCCAGTGATAGGTCTCCTCGTGACGAACACAGTCTCTTCTTCACACCTGGAGTACAAGAAACATTCTCTGGGGTCTGTCCTTATAGCCCAACACCTGGCATTCAGTAAACAATTCAAAATGGAGCAGCAAAGAAAAACTGACTTAAAAGCTGCAACCAGATTAACAGGGGTGTGTAGAAAAGAAGGAAGTTCACTGTCTATAAAGAAGAGGACCCCAAGTGTTGTGGGAGAGGTATATCAAGGCTGTGCAGTGAACCCAGGGCAGATTATATCCCTGCTCAACTATGGCATTGTTGCAGCCAATCAGGAGCTCTCTACTGCAAAGATGAAGTCTAGGGAAATTACTCCCTTAAGAGACTCTGTAGGAGGCCTCAGGAGAGCAGTAAATAATACAGCAATATTAACATTAAACCTCTACATTCTACAGCGCCTTCCATTCTTCCGATGACAAAAGCAGCCTTCTGTAGGCATGTGTATTTTGATTTACCCTGTACAGACGTTCTTAAAAATAGGCATGGAAATGTAATTTTAAAGAAGTTAATTATATCCTCAGTTCACAGGGGAGCTCATTACTTAAAGGGCTCCAACGGCAAACTCTTCTGTACATCACCCACTCCTTTATCTGAATATCAGAGCCCGTTAGTGAGCACTGGAGCACTCAGGCTCTGATGCAGATGCACTCATCTGTCAGCCCTTCCATGTGTCCAGCTAAAAAACGGACACCGAAGCCTGACCTGGAGGCGCATTGCTACAATCCCAGGACTCGGAAGGCTGAAGCAGCATGAATTCAAAGCTAGCTCTGGTTACACCATGGTGAAATCCTGTCTCACAAAGAGGCATTGAATCTGCAAAATCAAATGAGGCACAGTGCATGTCAGAGAGATAAAAGCTGAAAGCTAGAATCTTTGTTCTCAAAAACTGTACACTTAACTGGGGAAATAACCCACATATCTACACAGAGAGAGACATGTGATTGTGGAGTATGATGCAGTCAAGAGCCAAAAGAGTTATCAAGTCTCTTCCAGTCCAAGGTAAAAACCCAAAATTCATGTGTGTGCCCCAATGCTTGACACCTGAACTTCACAGTCAGCTTCAGGACAGTCCTTCATTTCCATTTTACAAATAGTTTTAAAAAAAAGATCTATGATATGCACTGGCCAAAAACACAGAAGCAATAACAGTTATGATAATCCTGTCTGACCTTCAACTTACCCAAAGACACAACTCCCCACAGGGAATTTTGGCAGTTGAATGTTTTGATTTTGGATTGCTCTGAAGAAGCCCACCACTCCCACCCTACCCTGACTCATATAGTTTCTTTATATGGAAATGCAAGTATTAGAGATGCAGAGAATCCAGGGTCAGATGCAGAGATTTCATGGCCTATGCGAATATACACATAGCTCTAGAAAGATACTCTACAGTTCCACTCGGACTGCTTCCAGATTTGTCTCTTATTTCTCTTTCCTGCTACCATGACCTATCCAACATATGGTATTTTCACGTAAAAACATTGCAGAAGTTCTAGGCACACTCCAAAATGGATAAACTGTCATCGCCTGAAGTTAACAGAGAAAGTTCTACACCTTTGTTGGGCTAAAACTACAAAAGACAAATTGTTTTAATATTTCTAATGAGATACTTGAGAGGACTGCATTTTTCCTTCTGGTGTAATCCTTCATGAAATTCCCCCATAAGGAAAAAAAAGATACAAAGATTAAAAAGCATCCTGAAATGATAATCTTAGTCCCCACAAGTAGCATCCAGAACCAATGTCTCACTTTTGATGCATGAAGTCTTCACTTACTGTAGAAACCTTGAGCCTTTGCTACAGGAACCAAGTAAGAACCAGAGGGGGAGGCCCATTTCTGAATGATGCAGAGTACTATAGACTCCACAACCATCAATCCTGTGTGCCAAAGTTGAAGAAATTCCATAAGCCTGTCAAAGGACAGCTTACACATCGAATATAGATGTCTGTAGTATGCCAATGAATCAATGGAAATCAAGAAACTATGGTCACCTAGAGTAAACACAAAAACATGCACATTCTACTACTGAAGTTCAGTTGTAGCCCTGGCCTAAGAAGATGCTAACCCCAGCCCAAAACTCAGCCTCTGAAGTAACTGGGTGGGGCAGCCTGGGAATAATGCTATCAGTACTGTCTGCCAAACTGCGCCCCACCAAACTTCGAGGGATGGAACCCAGCAGCCTGACCCATCCACAAACACAACCCTCCTCATTCACAGTGTCTCCTTAAAGCCCTTTGCCTAAAAGGGAGATGCAAAGGCCATCCAGAAGAGGAGGATCACAAGGAAAGCCAAAGATGGCTTCTGCACCCTGAGTAGCTCTGAATGAGACAAAGACAAGGCTCTGCTCAGAACCCAAGCTATATGAATTTGAGCAGGGCTTAAAGATTTTTTTTCTGTGAAGGGTCAATGTGTGTGTGTGTGTGTGTGTGTGTGTGTGTGTGTGTGTGTGTGTGTATGTGTGTATATATATATATGTGTGTGTGTGTATGTATACATATATACATATATACACACACACACATATATATATTCTTAGCTCTGAAGTTGTAGTGAAGCACCACAGAAAGTACACAAAGTAACTAATGTGGCTGTATTACAATAACTCTCATGTATAAACTTGGGCGGAAGCCTGCAGCTTCTCCACCTCTGAACACATAGATCCTTTCTATGAACTTCATTTGAAAGATACCAAGGGCAAAACATGAAGATCTATCTGTGCATGCTATCTCAGTCCCTCAGCCTTCGGTACTGCCTAGTGACTACTGGGAAGTAGGACAGCTCAAGGAGAACTTCAGGAACAACAACGAGTAAAAGGGAAACTGATCAAGAACAGCCAAGTGCAGATGGTTTTTGATCACACAGACTGCTAATCAACTGATATGGGTCACCTCATGTCACATGCATAGCACCCTAGGAAGGAAACATTAGTTATTCCAGCTTCCCACAGGGAAAGCCAAAGCTCTGAGCAATTAAAAGTCCCTCCAAACTCAGACCCGGTGTTACCAGTATTTGACACAGGTCTATACATCTGTTATAAGATTCATACTATACACACTATATGCCCTCTCCCCCAAAGGACAAATGGCAATATCCTAGGAGGAACTAAATGGATCACAGAATTAGAAGCATGATGGTAAAATCTGGTCCATTAAACTGATCTTTTCAAACGTGGTCTAATTTACCTTTGCTAAATTTAAAAAAATGTCTCACAACAAAGAGCCTTGCTTCTCTCAAGCCTACATTTTAAGAAGCATTTATACCTCAAAGTATATCCCAGGAGTGAGAATCCCACAGTCTGCTGTGGTTTTTAAGGCACTAGCCTAAAGTGTAGAAAGCTAACAGATGCCAAGTCTCATTGTTTTCTGCCCTTCCTGTATCCATGGGCAAATACTGAAAAACATCTCTGATAATCCCCAAATCTTCTTGACATGAGAACCAATCCTGAGCTGCCTCCACAAAATAACCACTTTGCCTTGGAAATGGTTTCTATATATATAGGATGTATATAGGATGAGCATTCTGACTCAGATGAGTACAGACACAGGGTGCAAGTAGAAGACTCTACAGTGATAAACTCTAAATCATGAAGTCATTATGTAAAATCATTTTTGGGTGTTCACTACATATGAACTACAACATCCTGTTCAGACTTGTGCTCCATCCCTGAGACACTTTAATGTGTATGTATAAAGATCTAAAATTTGAAAGTCTGCCAGACCCAAGAATGTCAGATGTGCTCAGAGTACACATGAACTGTCTCCTTCCTCTGCTCCTCTTTCTTTCATTACACCTAACAAGTGGATTGAGAAACTCCTCCAAACTTGTCACATCCATCAGAAGGTCCTTCATAGACTGTCGTACCTGAACTGGGGAGTTGGGGCTGCGGGGGGAAGTGAAGGGTCAGAGCTTGAGGGAGTGGGAACCAATTTACCAAAGCAAGATTTGAGAGACTACAGCCTATGAATACTATCCAGTTGGCTACCTGGTCTTGTATAGCCTGTGAAGGAAGACTGCTCCTGAATACTTTGAAATGCTCCATTTAAAAAAAAAAAAATCCAAGAGAAAGAATTTCCTTATAACAGGACTCAAGTTCCAGGCCTCACAAATGATTTCAGCATCACACACCCAGGCTTTCCAGTATCATCTAGGGCCACTCTGATGCTGCACTGGCAGGGATAAGTACTATAGCAAAGATTCTTGTCTGGAAAAGGTCTAGAATATTTATGGCCTATGACTTTCCAGATATTTCCAGATAAGTGTGCCAGTCCCTAAATGTGAACTATCAGGCTTCAGCTAGAGAGAGAACCCAAACCCAGACATATACACTCTTGTTACATCAGAAGAGAGGACTAAGGCCCACCTTTGATAAGGGCATCAACAATGGGCCCATTCCATAGCCACCACCACTCACCTCCCCCTGGCCATACTTAGTAATGGAAGAAGTTTGGCTTCTTCACTGCCATTTGCAACAATGTCCTATAACTTCCAATTTCCTGCCTAACTGCATTATTACTCTAAATTGATGAACTGTAAATAACCAGCTACTTTACACCTCTTCATGACTGATCCCACAGCCAGAGATAAATTTTCCTTGCATGACTTGGCAAGAAGCTATATGTCTATAATTTTGACCTCCATCTCCCAATTTCCTTCATTTATCAGAAAATGGTGAGAGAAGGCTCTAATTGGATAATTCGAATCACAATGAAGGAGGAAGGGTGGAATCCTTCACCATCACTGTCTGTGAGCAGCCAAACAAAACAGATTTGGCCACTCTCCCTGCAGGGGCAGGAGATTTATCAGCAGACAAAAGAATGCAAACCACCAACAGATAAGGGGTAATTAAAGATCAGGTCTATAAATTTTACACTGACATAAATTTAACAAGATTTGCAGGTGGAAATTTGGAACTGAAAAGGAAGCCCTGACTCTGAGGAGAATTGCAGTAATTCTATATGCAACAACATTGCATACTACAGAGATTTATTATGAAGAGTAATACCCATGCCTCCGAGCTCTCTCAAACAAGGAATTTGAATTATTCAGTGCCACAGTAATTTCAAAGTGGCCTGTCTTCTTCAAGTATTCCTCCTTAATTTGCTATGATCTGTTTTCCATAAATTTTGAGTTTTAACATCTCTTTTAAAAATAACAATCCACCTAGTGTATTTTTCTAGTTAGTTAGTTAGTGCATAATCCAGAAAGGTCTCTAAAGGCAAGAAAGTTATTTCTAACGTAATATGCACTAAAATTATGACAATGTATTCTCATTTCACTGTCTCAAAGGTGCACAGTGAAACCGAGCTTAGTATAGGATCAAGAATGGCAATAAGGTCATCTAGTGAGACTTGAAAACACATTCGCATTTCTTGGGTGATGGCAGAGAGACCACACTGGCTCGCCAATGCTTTATGATGCTTAGCTGGGACGCCACATGTCCTAAAGGCCACACAACACGGTCTTTCAAAGAGTTACAAGTTTGGTATAATCACTCATTAAAAAAAAAAAAAAAAAACTTCAGGGACAAACTCATATTGGTTGCCATACGGAGTGTAGGTTTTCCAGATGGGGAAGCAGGTAAAAACCTTCAGGAAAAGCAGGCTTCAAAACTTTCAACTTTTCACAAGGCAAAAATTCCTTGAACACACAGGAAACAGGACTCAGGCAAATCTTGCTTCTGATTTTTTTTTTTAACCCTTCTGGAGCACTAACCAACACAGTTGCACTCACCAGAGTACGCCCAGTATGGGTCTCCCGATGCCTTTCGCCTGCGGATCTGCACTGAGCTGCCCTGTCTGGTCTCCTGCAGGGTCCCCACGTAGCCTTCAGTCAATGCTGGAAGAGATGGAGAACACAGTGAGACAAGTCATCAGGACACAGGACAAAAAAAGGCTATTCAGACTCACACGGCAGTGTGACTTACAGGGCCACAGGCCTTAGAGGCCATCTAAATAGAACCTCCTTTCTGTTTCATTGTGAGGTGGCTTATGCCTATCTATAATCCCAACACTTGGCTGAGGCAGGAAGATTGCTTCCTCTCCTAGGCTGGCTCGGTTACAGAGTAAGATCCTGTTTCAAAAGAGAAAAAAAATCTATAGGAAAAGCCAAAGTAAGGCATTAACCCATTAACTGTTCATAGTAATAACACCTATGAGGTTTTGTTTGGATTTAGGTTACAGTTTGTTTGTTTTGAGATAGTGTCACTCAGTAGCTGACCTGCAACTAACCTTGTAGATCAGGCTAGCCTCAAACTCACATCCTCCCTGCTGAGATTACAGATGCAACCCCCAGCCAAACCTGTACTAGGTACTTGATATACATTTTATTATTAGTCTACACAACACCAAGTATGGATACAAAGGTCTCAGTGGGTCGGGCAGTGGTGGCACATGTCTTTAGTCCCAGCACTTGGGAGGTGGAGGCAGGTGGATTTCTGAGTTCAAGGCCAGCCTGGTCTATAGAGTGAGTTCCAGGACAGCCAAGGCTACACAGAGAAACCCTGTCTTTAAAAACAAAACAAACAAACAAACAAACAAAAAACAAAGGTCTCAGTGATAAGAAATACACTTCAAGAAGTGAAGAACCTTCCACTTGCCTAATGTATGCTTTGGATTCTAAGTACCTGAATAAATGTGTGTTCTGGGCATAAAAAGCCACCTGGGTGCATGTGCTCTTCCTTGTTATCTGTTATATGGGGGGGGGGGGGGGGCCCTAGGGACACTCACTAGGCTTCAGTGCAATAAAAAGCACATATGGGGACTGAGAGCCAAACAGATGCATCAAAACTAAGGCCTCTGCCCCAGAAGCAATCACATGCACTGGAGCCTCCTCAGGGTGAATGCCCACCTTCCACGCCCTTAGCCCCACAAATATTCCCTGTGGTCCTGAGAACAGCAAAATACAAAATCCTCCACTACCAATGCTCCAACGGAAATACTGCACAATGGCCACCCACTTCTGAAAACTCAAAAGGAATCCAATCCACCCAACAAAAGCCAAAAGATTCTCTACTGCTGTGGAGAGTTTCCATCTGCCCACTCCAGCATTCAAAACCCATCCCTCCAATCCTCTCCATCGGATGCAAATTGCCTCTGGTGATGAGCCTACACCTGAATGCACAGATGTGTACAAAGACGAACATCACAGGTGCCCAAATCCCAAAACAATACACACCACATACCTATATTAATATTCAAATGCACCCAAACAAAATCAAGTCTGCTTTCAGGAAGGAAAAAAAAATGGTTAGGAGAAACCATTTGCTTTGAAATGAGAATAGCAATGGGAACTATGGCATATTTTCTCTTCAGATTAGCCAGCATTGAGGGTGCCAGGGCATTAGCTGTGATGAGAATGTGTTGGCCAATGAACTTCAACTGCAAAGACAAGCTTAAGACTTGTAACCAGGTCTGGAGCACAGATGTTCCTAAGATGAGTCTTTAAGAGGAAATGTGAGCACAAGAAATTCGAAATGCAAATAGAAAACCTGCTATCACTTCTATGAGTTCATTAGTCCTAAATGACAAAGTAAAAAAAAAAAAAAAAAAAAAAAAATCTAAATTGTTGCTCATTGTAACCTGCAAGGAAAATGTGGCCACTCATCATCCATTTCATCGGTAGATCACTAGTGAGTCTACAGTTCTTACCCAGATCAAAGGAAAGCATCCCCTCCCCTGCTCACTCACACTCCCCTCCCACAACCACAATGAACAATCAGTTCTTTTTTTGTGCATATGATAAATATTTTAATGGGTATCTGTCTATTGTGTTTCCTATAAAGGTTCAAAGCCCTTCCTTGTATCTGGACGAATATAGCAGCCTCCTGACAATGTGAGCAATAAATGCCAATAAAGTTGGGGTTTGCAGTGTTATCTCTGGTTCCTTGTCTGTAAAATATAAGCCATGGAGGATATTTCAGAAGATAACAGGACTTGCTATGAGCAGAGCACCTACCTCAGTTCCAAACCCAACAGATCAAATGATAGGAGAATTTACTCTTAACCTACCTCTTGCTGAATGCAGAAGAACTTGCAGGAAGTTAAGTGTTTAAAATGTAACAAATTGGTGGGCTGCCTCAGCGGTAGCCCACAAAGATGATTTTGTTTGTTTGCTTGTTTGTTTGTTTGTTTGTATTTGTTGAAAGAAAAAGGTCTAATATAGCCCAGGGTGACCTCAGTCTTCTGGTACCCTGATGTCATGTCCCAGTTTGGGATTACAAGTGTGAACTTCAACACACCCAGCTTATTAGGTAATGGAGAATAGCTCTGTGCATGGTAGGCAAGTGCTCTACTCCCTGAGCTATACTCTCTGGCCCTCGCCCAGCTGATTTCTAGATCTCTCCCTCCTTTATCTGTGAATGATGTCTGAGCTCCCTGGTGGATGGATTCTCAGAACTTGTTCTGCGTGTTTATTGGGTTCACCACCCAATTTTTATTTTCTTTTGCTCCAGTAAACTCTACTAAATTTAAATTTGAACTGCTCTAGAGACGATTTCCCTCAGGATCAGCAGAATAGGGATTTGCTCCGTGCACAGTCACTGTTTCAGCAGCAATCATAACTCATCTATCTATCAATCTATCGTGGAATGAACAGTTACTCAGGCACCTCTATCTCTTGTAACAAGTGGGCTGGCCCTTTCTTTCCTTAAGCCATTGAATCCCCAAACTCCAGGATCCAAAACCCCCTTGTAATGAAATCAAGCACAAGGGTATCTGGCAATCAGTCTTCTTTGCCTATGGGCGTGCTAGAAATAAGCCCTGAAGATGCTGGGATATGATCCCCAAACAAAGAGTTAGGTGAGGATCAAGAATGGAATCAGCAGAAGCTAGAATAACAAGAGACCCTGGTGCCAGGCCAGGCGGCAAACCATAGAGATCAATTCTTGTGATAGTATTAAGCCTGGACTAGAGCCAACCAGAAGCCAGCCTGACCTAAACCTGTAGAAATGGAGAGTTACAATGAGCTGGTTAGAAGACAAAACTGTCTCTTGTCATTATGTACACAACCATGTAATGACTATGATGGTATACTTTAAACCAGAAGTTACACATCAGATATCCTGCATATCAGACACATTACAATTCACAACAGTAGCAAAACTACGGTCATGAAGTAGCAATGAAAGCAACTTTATAGTTGGGGGTCACCACAACATGAGGAACTTAATTAAAGGGTAGCAGCATTAGGAAGGTGGAGAACCACTACTTTAAACAGCCACTTCAACTTCTGATCATCAATTTTTATTTCAATAAATGGCCTCTTGTTGTAAAAGAGGTATGATTATCAACCCAGGGGTGAATTTTTTTAAAAAAAATAGAATTCACAAATAAATGACATAAACTTTCCTGGATTCTGTGCCTTGAAATTCACATTAAACTGCTTTGAAGTAGAACCAAAATAATAATTTTAAATTATTAGATTTTTGTTATATTTTGTTTGATTTGGGGTGGGAGAGTGTAGCCAAAGGTCAGCCCTCTGCCTGCGCTACCTTACACCACTGTTCATATGCCAGAAAGAGCAAACACTGAAAATACAGCAGGACAGAAGGGTTTGAAATCGGAACAGATTGGTCTTTGGGGAAACAATTCCAAATGACCAGGAAAGCAAAGCACTCTATCACCAGGCACTATGCTCTTTCTAATAGTAGTAACTATATTACTTTTCCTTTTGATTGTGCCTGTCTGCTACATGAGATTCCCTATCCTGCTTCCAGATAATGATGGAATTGTGTATTGATGGCACCTGCATAAACTAAAAGAAAATGATTTAAAGCCCTCATCTCAATCATTCAATCAAAGGTGAGGTGATTTTTAAATGTATTTTTTAAAACTATTTGAATAGCAGTAAAAATGTATACATTGTATATAAAGCAACTTAATATTTTATTGAAGGAACAGAGGTTTGCAAATGGTAACAATCTGTGGTTCCCAAGTAAAGCTACAGAGTCAGCATGCCAAATTCAATCAATTTTAATACTCTGTCCTCTCCGGAGCTCCAACAGCCAAGCAGCAGCATGGTACTGCTATGGTTTGGCTATGAATCATCCTATTGATTTTCAATATCTTCTGTGCAGAAAATTAAATTATGCAAATGCATGCCTTTACGGATCCTTACCTTAATGTGAAATTGCATACTTGCTTATGTCAGCAACTTAATTACACAATTAAAAATGGAGCGTGCTTATGAAAATGTGTGGTTTCACTCTTCAGAACAGACAATATGTGTAAATCTGCCTATGGTTATCATAGCAGGAACAAGGAGGTGGTGTTATACAAACATAACTCTGGCAAGTTCTACAACCTAGCCTCTCTGGTTTATGGATCTGGAGTTATTTGTCAGCTGAAAGCATAGGAGGGTTTTTTGGTGTGTTATATATAATCCTCCAAATTGCTGGAACAGTTGCATACAACACTGAAAAGCCCAGTGGTATACATGGATATACAGGTTTCTGAAACAGGTCAGCTCTAATGTCATTGTAAGCAACAAATATGTATCCCCCCTTGGCTAGCAAACATGGGTAGGAAGAATTTCAAACTCTAGCAGTCTTTGAGAGTCTTGACTGTATAATAATGAAATGGGTTTTGGAAGGACAAATCCGGAGACTCCTATCATCCCAGTCTACCGATCCTGACAAGATGAAAGTGGAGCTTTAAAAACCAACAGTATTAACTAGCCAATGGTGCTCACATCTCACTCAGCAGGAGGAATCTTAAGTCAACTTGGTTGCTAGGCAGAGAGCTAAATGAGTGGCAGGCATTTTCATCGGGGAGTTCTCAAAAACTCCATCTCCTCTCAGAACTTCTACCGAGCCTACCTCATTTCCAGCCGAAAGCGAAAAAGATAAAAAGGTTTCAGGCCCAGAGGCCCAATCCCTTCCTATAAAAATATCCTATGAGTTACCTATTACTGGAGACATCAAGGAAACAGGTTCCTATGTGCATGATTTAATTTCCCAGAGCTACTGGACACAGTTTATAAGAATAAATGTTTGTACTCAGGGAATATAAAAGCAGATGTGTTACCCATCTCCTTAACTGGATCTTCAGGAGGTTCTGTGTACTCTGAGAAAACATGGTCTTGGGGGAAAGAACTTGAATTTTCATTAACTCTCCTGTCTTAATTTGTATATGAACATCGTTTTCTTTCAAAAACCCCAATTCCTCTCAACACTTTAAGTAATGATCTGACATAGATGGCTTTTTTAAAATTTTTGCTTTCATTTTTATTTATGTGTATGTATGTGTGCCATGTGTATACCTATAGAGGCCATAAGAGAGTGTCATAATCCCCTGGAACCAGTTATAATAAGCAATTGTGAACCATCAAACCTGTATGCTGAGAACCAAACTCGGGACCTCTGCAAGAGTAGTGAGCAATACTAACCATTGAACTGCCATCTCTAGGCCCAGATGTCTTTTCGGAAGTGTCACTGTTAGAAGATAGTGTCTCTGAGACTAAGAAATAGGAATCAAGTTGGGCGTGGTGGTGCACACCTTTAATCCCAGAACCTAGGAAACAGAGGCCAGCCAGGGCTACATAGAGAGATCCTGACTTAAAAATAGGAAAGAGGAACCCTGTCATGGAAGAAGAGGGGGAAAAAAAAAAAAAAAAAAAGGGAAGAGGGAGGGAGAGAAGGCAAGGGAGGGTGTCATGAACAAAGCTCTTCCCAAATTGTAAAGTCATGACTATAGTTACAAAGCTCATGCCATGTCTTCTTTACTATAACTGAGAAATGGAAGTTGGAGATGCCTAGCAAGGAAGGATTTCAGAAATGCTACTACCACAGTGCCTTTACAGTACACCCTGTCTTCCTGGTTTGAACCTGTAATGTCCACTTCACCTCTGCTGAGTCAGACAGAATCTGAAATATGATCTGACATAATCTGATGTGAAGTCCGGACTGGCAGGCAAGAGTACACACACTGAAGGCTTAATCCCTGTGGTGGTTTGAATATGCTTGGCCCAGGGACTGGCACTATCAGTAGATATGGTCTTGTTGGAGTAGCTGTGACTTTTTGGAGGAAGTGTGTCAATGTTGGGTGGGCTGTGAGGTCCTATGCTCAAGCCTCAACGAGCACTGAAGAGTCAATTCTCTTCAAAGCATATGGAAACCCTAAGACAGTCCCTAACCTTGAGGTCCAATCTTAAAGAGGTGAGTGGATGATGAAGACACTCGCTGCATCAAGTGATAGAACCGTTCATGACTTTCTAACGAAATGGGCTGGCGGGAAGCCTGACTATAAAACACAGGCCTGTCGGAAGCGTGCTTTTGATAGGCATCCTTTGCCTCCAACTTCTGTGATCTCTTTTCCTGCTTCCTGAGTGTCATGAAGACTTTGCTCTTCCACTTTGAGGTTTCTCTCCTCACAGCCCAAGAAAAGGACAGTCTGTTACCCAAGGATTAAAACCTCTGAAACCACAAACAAAAACAAATCATTCTTCCTTCCAAAATTTCTCCCAGGTATCTGTCACAATGAAAAAAGGTTAACAAATATCATTAATGGTCACATAAGAAAGAAAGGCAATACAGCAGAGAGACTAATTGGATTTATAAGAGCACTCCAAATTCCTTCTAAAACATCCTTGCACACCTAGTAGCCTGTACATGAAGTTATTTTTTACCTAACTATATGCCCAATTCTAGGACATTTTAATGGATGTGGGCGTCTAGGAGAGGAGATTAGCTCAAAATTGAAAACATTACAACAAAGTGTTTGTAGTTCCTCCCATGCCTGGCTCTTCTACCCAAGTCACTACAATGGAGCACTAGGCCTTCCTCTTCATCTGCAGAACCCATATTCATACAGTGGTAAGCAAACAGTTAAGCAGGCTGTTTATGTCTATTATAACTCCTCATAAAACAAACAAATTAAGGATCCCTCAAGTATGATAAAATCAGGAACAATTTTCTCTAAATTTTAAAGAGCATTTAAGAACATTAAACTCCACACAATAGTCTGAAATGAATATATCTTTATCCTTTTTGTGCCTACAATGAACAAATGTATCAAATTATAGTTAAAAGTAATTAAATATTCTGACGAGTCTCACAGTTCCTTTGTGCTATGTTTCAATTAATTGTGGTAAAATATACTTGGTGAGTGTCCCAAAAAGCAGAATCAAGAAGTGGCCCTCTTAGCAGCTATGATTCTGTAGACTGTTCTAGCTGTTGTGGGACACCAAACCAACCTCAAATACAATGGATTCTATTACAGCAGATTGTGTATTTCATCGTATTCAAATGCACCTATTGTCTAAACTACAAAGAATTGTTTTTCATTATCTAACATGATAAAGAGATCTAACATAGAGCCATGATTTCTTTTCAAGTAAAATAAATCATTAGAACTCAGAGGCAATTCTAGGGAACAAGGGATCACACCAGAGTTAGGTCCTACTGGACAACAAAGGCACGAAACGGCCTCATAAAACTGAATTAAGTGAGGGAGGGAAGCAAAACCCTGACTGACTATAACATGAGCTGATTTCCATAAGGCAGAATCTGTTGTCTTTTAAATCAAGACTAGAAAAATTAGAGCTACCTTTTGCTATAGTTAAGTGAGCCATGCTTTTAGAAGTTCAGTGAGTAGAAACACACTTTCCAAAAGGTCTGAGGCCTATATGGCATTCTTCAAAGGCTGACTCTCCCCACAACTTCATAGCCCCTTGCAGAGAAAATCTGAAGGAGAAAATTCCCTGCCACAAAGACACAATCCTGAAAAGAAAAACTGGGTTCTTGGCTTCAAAGACTTCATGGCGCTGGACAGAGGTGAAATGAACAGCTCTCCAGGCCTGCGTTATAATAATACTCTGGTTCCCAAAGAATCGAGTCTTCTAATGCTGTTATCTAAGAAAAAAAGACTTGTCCCAAGTAGTATCATGGTCACATCCAACGCTACAGAGATGTACACCGATTTTACCACTGTGGCCTATCTTCGTACGTTTTTACTGATCCACAAAGTGGCAAGCACAGCCAGGAGTTCATACACTGGTGCCCACCAAGCTGAGCACAGGCACCCACCTAGATGTTTTATTTCACCAATGGTGTGTGTGTGTGTGTGTGTGTGTGTGTGTGTG
>JADRCD010228534.1:0-13746 GCA_019843815.1 Montemys delectorum
TTGGTTGGTTTTTCGAGACAGGTTTTCTCTGTGTAGCCCTGACTGTTCTGGAACTCACTCTTGTAGACCAGGCTGGCCTCGAACTCAGAAATCCGCCTGCCTCTGCCTCCCAAGTGCTGGGATTAAAGGCATGCACCATCACTGCCGGTCTACAGGTCTCTCACCCAAATCCTCCCCCTAACGAAGCAAAGAAGGCTGTGTTCAGAATCTAGGCGGGGCGCGAATGAGCAGGGTGAGGAACGCTGCAAGCCCTGGGAAGTCCCAGACCGCACTTTCCACGGGTGCCCGCCCGGCCGCCCGCCCGCGCCCCTGGCTTCCCTCCGCGCACCCCGCACTCCCCTGGCCCTCCGGGTCCCCGTGACGCCTTACCCGGCTTGGTGGCCTCCAGCTCCCCGCGCGCACACTCGTGCGCACACCTGGCCGCTGAGTCCCAGGGGCTGGCGCGAGCCGGCTCTTCAGGACGCTGTTGCCCCAGCAACCAGGGTGCGACCCAGGTGGATGGTAAGTCCCCGCCCTCGGCGAGTACCGGAGTTGCGATTGGCCTAGGAGGCGGAGCCAGACGAGGCTTAGGCTCAGGGAAGACTTCCACAGAAGTGCTCTCCCTGGGAGAAATGAGAGCCAGGAGACAGGTGTGGTGCGTCCCTCGGTTTTGGTTTTTTGTTTTTGTTTTTGTTGTTGTTATGTTGGATTTCTGTGTGATTGAAGCCGAGTCCCATGGACCTGGCCCACCTCTGAGAAGCAGATGTTTTTAAGAGTTATTTATTTTTACATCATTACAGCAAAATATTCCTGTGTTCTTTTTCTTGTATAATTGCTATATTCATCAGAATTATATAAGCCTATTTACATATGTATAATCTGTATGTGAATATGCACTTACTCAAATACATTATCATCTCAAAAATTGTTATGTTACAATTAAAAATAAGGAAGTAATGTTTAAGTTTGCCCTCAAAAGGATTACATTTATGTGTTTGAGTATGTGTCTGCCTGTGTGTATGTGCACTATGTGCATGCAATGGCCACAGAGGCCAGAAGAGGGCATTAGATCATTTATAGCTGGAGTTAACAAATGGTTATGGGGTGCCATGTGGGTGCTAGGAACTAAACTTGGGTCTTCTGCAAGAGCAGCAAGTGCTCTTAACCACTAAATCGTCTCTCCAGCCCTTGTGGATAATGAATCCATCTTCTCCATCCCACACTTCATGAGTGCTAGCTGGATCTCTGGTGAGCAAGATTAACTTAGAATTAGCATGTTTTGTCTACTGTAGGGTATGACTCTACAAACACAAGACCGGCTTGCTTTGCCTACCACTATCTTTGGACTCCACCTTGTGCCCAGCACATGGCATGGTGTACAACCATAGGGCCCTCACAAATGAATTAGTACCAAGAGTTCCCTAGACCTAATCAGCACGAGGGATGACAGTAGTGACTGTGAAAACAATGGTCCTTCTCCCTGGCACTGTGGAATCCCCTTCCTCAGACACTGTCAGAGTTTGTATTCCTACACAAAACATCATGACCAAGAAGCAAGTTGTGGAGAGAAGGGTTTATTCAACTTACACTTCCATATTGCTGTTCATCACCAAAGGAAGTCAGGTCAAGAACTCACACAGGGCAGGAACTTGGAGGAAAGAGCCGATGCAGAGGCCATGGAGGGGTGCTACTTACTGGCTTGCTTCCCCTGGCTTGCTCAGCTTGCTTTCTTATAGAACTCAGGACTACCAGCCCAGGGATGGCACCACCCACAAGGGGCCCTCCTACCCTTGATCACTAATTGAGAAAATGCCTTTACAGCTGGATCTCATGGAGGCATTTCCTCAAGGGAGGCTCCTTTCTCTGTGATAACTCCAACTTGAGTCAAGTTGATCCACAAAACCAGCCAGGACAGCCATCCATGTAAGGACTTTATGTGTAGTTTAGTCTGCTTCACACCATGCTGATGAGATAGATCCAGTGGAAACACATACACAATATTTTGCCCAAGGACTCACAGCTGATCAAGTCAGACCCGGAATAACAGTCCATAGACCTGAATCCACAGTCCCCACTTCCTGACTTCTTCCTGAGTTCTTATTTGGAGAGGAACACAGAGGTTCATGAGTGAGATACCCAATGCACATCTCTGCCACCAGGTGAGTTAATGAGTACTGTGCCCTGTGCTGTACAAATGGACCCTACATAGCCCCTGCCTGTTGTGGATGGGCCTGGTGCTGTTCTTGTGAACCAACTACCTAAGTAATAAAGGAGACAATCGCTGGGCCAGTAGGCGGGACTTCCTGGTTGGAGGGGGAAAGAGAGGAAGCAGGAGAGAGTTAGGTCCCTTTCAGAAGAGTAAGATGTAGCTGCGAGAGTTTCCCCAGTATCTGGCTGATCTGCAAGGATTCGCCACCAGAAGATTCAGATTTTAATAAGTCTTATAAGATTAGGCTTTAGTTGTTGCGCCCAGAGACTAAGTTACCATTGCTTCTGAACTAAGTTTGTGTTGCATTTTCCTTCACATGGCTGCTTGTCTGGGTTCAAGAGAGAAAGGTACAGCGGCTAAGCATGGGTTTGTCTGAGGTGCTCCACAAAGGATGTGCGGGATTTGAAGCACAGGGTTGGTGTGGTAACAACTCAGTGGGAACCTAGCGAGCCAGGTGGAGAGATTATGGGGTTCAGAGTCAGAATCTCCAGGAGATAAAAACGAGTCCACCATTGCCTGCCAGTGCATGGCTGGCCAGGCTGCCAGGACAAAGGCACAAGCGTGGGACGGTGACGGTTCGTTTTTTAATATTTCCCGAAGCACCTGCCTCCTGGGCTATTTAAGGAGTTAAGTAAGCTCTCTCACCCACTACTAGGCTGCCACACTCATTTCTCTAACTGGATGACCAGACCATTAAGAAATACAATCCATAATCTCCCAACACATATGGCAGTTGTTTACTATTTCTTTGACACCCTCTCTTGTCCCAAAAGAGAACTGCTTTTCAGAGAGTCCAACTCCTGTACTGGTTGCCCTGGGTCCCTTCACAGAGGACTACATGCTAACCTTTTCAGAGACCTTTGCTTGTGTTTGTAGCCCTTTCGGGAGACGTGTGGTCAGAACTCTTTCCTCATGGAGCTAAGACATGACTGGATTTTTCAGTTCTTCTCATCTAAAGGAAGCTCTGCTGGAGGGAAGATCAGAGAAGATAAGAGAATCCAGCTGCCTGTTAATAAAAAGATTTGCAAAAGCCTTCTTTTGCTGTTGTTTTGGGAAATGTTATTTTCATAAACACTTCACACACACACACACACACACACACACACACACACATATCCTGGAAATTTCTAGAAACTTTAGAGAGGAGAAGTTATGGCAAGCAGGCCACAGCCTGGACCTTCCTGAGCGAAGGCAGGGTCCCTTTCCAGCTTTGTACACTACTGGCCTTTCCTGCCTGCTGTGTGTCCAGGTTCCAGTCCACAGCAGCAGAGAGCAAGGTCTCATTCCCTACAGGAAATGTTAAACCGTAAACCTGAAGAGTTGATCACGTTTGGTTTTAATTTTTGTGCACCCGTCCTCATCTTTACTCTGTAGTGTTTTCCTGCCCCTGCAATTTCTTACTTCTATGTGAAGAGTTGACTATTTTTCACAAGAAGCTAGGTTCAGCTTACTTGTTTACTGCCCAATGAAACCATAACACCTATTAGTGTTATGGTTTGAGCTCTGTCCAAACAGAGCAAGTACTGTGGCCCTGGGCAACAATTTAATGACTGTCATCTCTTCTGGGAAAACTTACCAAACACCCTGCTGGTTCCCTCGGAGTCGGGGGTGGGGAGTCGGGGTGCAGGATGCCCTGCAAAGGGCTGCTTTCAAAAGGGTGGGGCCTGGACCTGGACTGTGGTGTTTACATCCTTCCCCATCCCCCCACAGCATCATTTACACCAGGAACTTGAGGGGCTCACTATTGGCTTACAGACAATTCCGCTAGTCTCCACCCAACAGCGACCTGCTCACCACCCACCGCTCTGCAGCTGCCAGGTGTGGCCTTATATAAGAGGACTGCTCTCGATATAACACCCTCTCTTCTTCCTTCTACCTCCTCCTCCTCTTCTTCCTTCCTTCCTCCTCTCTCTCTCTCTCTCTCTCTCTCTCTCCCCTCCCCCAAGTGTTGTGGACTACCTCTCTTTCTCTCCTTCAGTCCCCCTCTGTCGTCTGTTTCTCTGTCCCTACCCCTTTTCCAGGTCCCTACTCCCCTCCCACCCCACAATAAACCTCCTTTTGTACTAGGCCTGTCGTATGATGTGATTTCTCAGGGGAACACCTTGGCAGGGGCTGCCAGGTATTCCCTCACTCCCCCCACCTCCCCTCCCCTGCCACATTAAAATTTCCTAATACTCACCTCCCAGGAACCTTACTGCTCACACTTCTCCATCCACCATTTGTATCTGCTGCCCAAGCCCTCTGGTGACACCCGTGAAAAAGACTCAAGAGAAGTCAGAAAAGCTGCCGTGGAGCCCAGTGCTCCCTTCCTATAGGGACCGCTTAGGTTCCATCCTCAGTACTGCTACACAAAAAAGGAAGGTTGGAGAGAAAACATTTTTACAGTGAGGTGAGTCAACAGATTTCTCATTCCTCGGGAATCAAGAAGACGGAATGCTGCATGGCTGTAGCCTCAGGCCGCGCTGCAGGTTTGGGCATTCCTTCCTCCCAGTAGCATGTCTAAGAGAAGGGACCAGAGCGAGCAGCTTGTCACCCCATCAGTCCAGGAAGAGGGCAGGAGGGACTTTTAGGGCAGTATAAACCTTTGCATTGAAGACAAGTGGAAGAAGTGACTACGCCCTGAGGAGCTGGGCTGCTCTCCCTCTTGGCTAAGGTGGAAGGCTCGGGGAGTAACACCACCACACTGGATACAGACTAAGAGCATCGCCAGGAAATCTAGACGCTGTCCTGTTGGTGGTCTTCCAAATGGAGACAAGACTCTACTTAGCTGTAGAAAAGCTAAGCTTTTGGAGAAAAGAAATTACAGAAAAATAAATAAGGGTGTGTGTGTGTGTGTGTGTGTGTGTGTGTGTAAAGGTGGCTAGAGAGTGCTGGCTGCTCATTCAGAGGACATGGGTTTGGTTCCTAGCACTCACATGGTAGCTCACAGGGACCCTGAACTAAAATTTCCAAGGAATCTGATGCCCTCTCTGGCTTCTGTGGCTACCAAGCATACACATGGTGCACATACATGCACGCAAGCAAAACGCCCATATGCACAAGATAAATCTAAAATAATTGAAAATTAAAATAAATGAGGTGTAAGTAGCTCCTGCTGCAATTATTTTTCTTGGCTAAAAATAGTCCTCCCCACCTCCTTCTTCTCCCTCCCTCTCCACCCCCGCCCCCCTCCAGCTTCTGGATATTTACCTTGACAGATGATAGGCCTGCTCATTTTAATTCCATCAGCCAGAAACTAAATCGCACATTTTAAACACTGTCACCACCAATAACTGACAATAGCCTGTAAATGGGAGCTATTTCCTAGAGCGTTTCGGGATTCAACACGGAGAGAGACTGTGCAGCTCCGTGTGGTACCTTATCGGCCCCGCCCAACCCCCACTCGCTGATGTTCCATTGAGCCCCTCCCCCCACTTAATAGTTGCTGGCTTATATCTTTTCACGGAAACAGGAAGCAAAATCCTCTTATCTTGCTCCTGAGCAAGACCACACAATGAAATGCACTGGGATTTCGAATTTCATGAATCCTTCTCCACCCCCCCCCCCACTCCCGCCCCTCAACCCCCTGCCTCAGGCTGCAGTTCTCTTAGGAAGCCGGGCCCCCTCCGGAACCTGCAGTTAGAGAAGAGCGATTTCAAGACTCATCCACCTGGGCAGCAACAAAACCCGGCAATCACCAGCCGTTCTCTTTGCTAAGAACCGGGATCTTGCAACAGCTTGTAATTAGTGCTGTTTAGCATCTAATTTGCCTTTAGTTAGCTAACAAGCATCTATTGATTACCTGATAGGAAAGGAATGCTACACGGAGCGGGCTGGGAGAGGGATGAATAAGGCCTCCGCTCCACTTCCGGTCTCCTCCGGGCTGAAAACACCCATTTCGGGAAGGAAACGAGAGACCAGTTAAGAAACAGAAAACAGTGTCGAGTTATAGAAAATTCTCCCTTTTATCAAATTCGGGGCCCTGGCAAGTTCCCCTCAATGGACAGACACCTGTAACCACATCCCGATAAGGTCCTACGCTTGCCCAAGCTCAGGCTAAGGCAGTGTCCTGACTTTCCTACCTCTGTAACAGTCCCAGGTATGGTCGGGACCCAGGACAGCGACAGTCACCAGCCGGTCAGCCTCATTTGCCCGGTGTTCTTAACATCCGCAGGTCAAACGGTGTGTTGTGGGGAGGGACCTAGTCAGCAAGACAAGACTCATTCTTAAGACTGATTTAAGGTAGGGCTGGGGGACTTGGACTAGCAGCCCCTAGAGGGGATGCGTGTGGCTGAGTGGACGCCTGTTCAGCCTTTGAAGACCTTGGATTCCATCCCCAGTTCCAAACAGAGAAGCAGGAAATGTTTCCAACAGGATAAAGAGAGGGAGGCCAACGTGAAATGCACAGGAGCCCACGGCAAAAAATAATGCACGTTCAGGGTGAGGGACGCTGGTGGCAGCACACTGCTAGGGGACCCTGCCAAGCTAGATCCCATGAGCAGTGGACTGAGCCAGTGGCCATTTAATTCATTTTGTTTTTATTTCTGTATGGTTGTGTCCCTGCAGAAGCTGGAAGAGGGCACCAGATCCCCTGGAACTGGAGTTACAGGCAGTTGTGAGCCACCTGGTAACTGAGCTGGGGTCTTCTGCAAGAGCAGCAAGTGCCTTTAACCCCTGGGCCGTCTCTCCAGTCACTCACCAAAAAGACCAAACATTCTTTTTTTAAATATTATTTGTTTGTTTTTACTTATGTGAATTCCCTGTGCCAGAAGAGGGCATCGGATCCCATTACAGATGGTTGTGAGCCATCGTGTGGTTACTGGGGATTGAACTCAGGAGCTCTGGAAGAGCAGTCAGTGCTTTTAACGGCTGAGCTATCACTCCAGCCCAACACCAAACATTCTTAACACCAAGGGAAAGTAAGAGATATTGAGCCCTGGCCTCCTGAAGCTTTCAAAGCAGGAGTTCACCATGCCCCAGCTACGTTACAGGAAATGAAGTGTCTACTGAAAGTAAGCTCAAAGCCTTCATGCTCTGTGCCATTGGACTGAAACCCTGGCAGAGAGGAGTGAGACACAGCCAGCAAATCCCCAGTAGAAGAGCTTCCTCCCTCTTTGGACACTACAGCTGACTATGAGAGGAGAGTGTGTAGGAACAACAAGCCAAATGGCTGTAGCCATTCACCAGCATTTCCCAAGGACATACACAGAAACAAGGGGATGTGCACCTCCACAGAGATGACCTGCCATGAGGTCTTTTCAACTTCCTCACAGCTGGTACCCAACATCACACATCAAGGTAAAGATGGTGCTTCAAAAAATACAAGATGCTGGGGGCTAGGGAGATGGCTCAGTCAATACAGTGTGTGCTGCACAAGCTTGAGCACCCAAAGCCCATATTTAAAAAAAAAAAAAAAAAAAAAAAAAGAGAGAGAGCCAAGTGCGGAAGTGGAAATAGTTAACTCTCTGGGGCTCATGGCCAGCTAGCTCAACTGAATTAGTGAGCTCCAGGCTCTATGAGACCTGTCCCAAGAGAACAAGGCAGAGAAGAACTGAAAAAGACACCCAACATGAACCTCTTGCCCTCACATTCATGCAAACACATGTATACATGTGCACAGGTGCATGCACACCCACACAAATAATAATTATTATTATTAAAACCATAAGATATATTTCCTGATTGCCTTTCTCCACCCCCCACCCTGGTCCTGCTTGCTCCGGCCCCACTTGCTCCAGCCTCCTGGTTGCCTATCAGTAACAATTTAGCCTCTTCTGGTTTCTCAAGAACCAATGTTCATAGAACTCGAGCTCCCTCGCGTGGCAGCAGGAGGCTTCCTTCTGAGGCAGGATTCAGGGCTGCGGGGCTGCAGCTCACACTCAAGAGTCAACACTGAGCATGAGCCTGATTGTCCTCTGATGTGAGAAGCTGGCAGAGGACCAGCATGCCTCGGAGACCATGACTATGGCCACACTGTGTGGCAGATGTTTCTGGGACTGGCTGTCTCCTTCTGGCCCTATCCCCACTGGACAGCAGTTGCAGTCAGTCCTCAGGCTCTGCTACCCTCTCCAGATGGCTGTGCCAAAGTCACAGGAGGCTCCTAGGGCTGCACATTGGGACCCCATTGTCAGAGATGAAAGGTCTCTCCTTGTGGTCCCAAGAGTGTTGGAGGGGCCAGGGGACTCTAGGTAAGGAAATAGCATCCCTTGTTCCCCTAGGCTGTCCCATTCCCTGGCAGGCCACCCCTGTTTCCAGACCCTGCTCCTGCCTGTTGCTTACACCCAGCAGTATCTCCACCTTTCCCAAGGTTGCTAGTTCTGAGCCTTCAAGGTGCTAGCTCTGCTGCCCCCTGCGGCTCCTCTCATCTGCCTGTCCCAGCTAGAGCCTGGCTCTTGGCAGGCAGAGCAACAAGCATCTTGAGCAGTGGTTCTTAACCTGCGGGTCACTGTTCCTTTGACAAACCTCTATCTCCAAGAATACGTATATTACAACTCATAACCATAGCAACAAAATAATCAATTGTATGACTGGGAGTCACCACAAGATGAGGAACTGTTTTAAAGGATCGCAGCATTAGGAAGGTTGAGAACCATTGCCCTAGAAGAACAGAGAATGGGATCAGAAGTGAGCAAAGATCTAGAGAGTTGAATAGCCACAAGTGTCCACAGCAGGTGCTCAGCTAATGACATGCAGGGGAGGGGCGGGAGGCACATGAAATGCCCCAGGAAGGACAGTGAGTGGCTGCACGGCACTGAGTTCTGGGTGGGGACTTGGGAAGAGGAGCCCCCAGACACAGGCTCCTTGTGGTGACTCACAGGCTCCACCTACAGGGATGGGAGGGTCTTCCTTGATCATTTGGAAGGCCAGGAGCCAGGAGCTCATTCATCCTGGGCCTGAGTTTGGAACTTCAGCCTCTACCACCTCAACAGCGGTGGCACACAGAAGATTCTGGGCTCTGAGATGTGATGATATTCATTCATCAGCTGCTGGTTGGGCAGCACCTCCCTGCTCCCAGGGCAGCTGTGTCCATGGAGGAAGGGGGAGTGCCAGGAGGTGCAGGTGTTAGGAACCAAGCACAGGTGGAAGTGCAGAGGAACCAATCCAGTGCAGGGGTGCTGCCTTGGCAGAGGTGCAGGGCTGGGCAGCTAAGGGTCATTCAGGCTGTATGGGGACATCGTCTGCCAGGGGATGCAAAGGACTACACTGAGTTGAGGTGTTGAGATCATGGGAGCACTCAGCTGCTAGGGTCAGGGGTCATTCTATGGCTATTCCCAGACTGAGGTGCCACCTTGTCCTAAAACATGCAACATGCAGTGTACAATGATGGATGCCATTCTCAGGAGATACCAAGCTCTAAGCAATGCAGGGCTGGTTACCTACACAGAGGACTAGCTGCGTGGGAGCCACACACCCTCCCCCACTATCAACAAACGAGAAGGTGGGTAAAAACTATCCCCAGGAAGTCCCCAGGAAGGGGCCTGCTCTTACTGGTGTCTGTGCCCACGTAGGGTGGTGGTGTCCTTCCCACTCAACTCCCCACCTCTTGGGCTGTGAACAAAACCACAAATTAAACACAAGCTGTGAGATAACAATCCCACTGCGGCCACCAGGTGGCGCTGGCTGGCCTGCAATTTGGGGATGGGCAGGACCTGCTAGCAAGGGTTTTAGTTCTGATTTTTTGTTTGTTTGTTTGTTTGTTTTGGATTTTGGAGAGTCTCAGTCTGGCATTGAATTCATGAGCTTCCTGCCTCAGCCTCCCCACTGATGGGTTTACGGGCGAGTAACACAGGGCCGGCTTGGGAAAGGTTTTGTGTTATTTTATTCAGCTTTCAAAGTGCCCCCCCCCTCTCCTGCTGGTGTTCCAGACTGTTGCATAGCGTGAGCGAGATGATGCCTGAGTGGCTGACTACAAAGTGTGGAAGCCTCTTAGGTGCAGAGAGGACCTGCAACACCAACCAAACTGGTGAGGAGGGGAGGAAAGCTCAGGACTCCCCAGCAGGAGAGCTACAGCCCCCTGAACTTCCAGTTCTTACGGAAGAGCTGACACCTCTGCTGCTCCCCAAGTGAACCCAAGTCAGGCCACCACTGACCTGCCCTCCGGGCCCTACCATAGGGGGACATAAGCAGGGTCCTTCTATAAATACTAGGCTGTGACTCTACCTTTCTCTGCTTGTTCTGCTCCTTACCACAGCCCAGCTCAATGCCCCTACACCAGCACAGCTCTTCTCCAAATCCACTCAAGATACAAGGAACCTCTAAGGCCCAGACCCTACCCTTACCCTCTAGCCTGAGTGGTACTGCTGGGATGCGGAGTCCTCACCCTCACAGGAAACTTCTCAGCAGCCAGGGAGCCCTAGAAAATACTAACAAGGCAGCACCCTCCTGATTAAACCTTCCGGGGCTTCCCCAAGTTCTCATGTTCTAGGGGATACTCTGTAAGCCGATGCCTGGCTAACCTCCATACAGCCCCTGAACAGGACATGCCCAGGAGCTTGCCAGCCCTGCTCTCCCACAGTCTCCTAAGCCCAAGTCCTCCATGTGAACTTACCGGTTGCAACATCTGCCTTTTGGGAGGTGTAGGCGGGGGATGTGTGGTGTGCAAGTGTTCTTTTTGCTTGCTTCCTGCATTATAAATTAAGACAGTCTCTCACTCAGCCTAAAGCTCACCAATACAGGCTGGTCTAGCTTATCCTGTGAATCCCGTCTCTACCTCCCAAGTGTTGGGATTACAGGTGGCTGTGTTCGCATACTGCAGAGGAGCTGAACGTCAGTCGTTTTGGGTACAGCACGGGTTCTACTCACTGAGCTATCTTGATTTCAATGGCCCCATGACATTGCTCCTGATCCTGAACTAACTCTACGATGACATCTCCTTGACTCATCCCTGACTGGAACCAAAGCTCTGGGAGGCTGGGTCTTCTTGCTGGCTAGCACAGCACCACAGTAGCAGTGAGACCCCTGCATAAGCTGAGGGGTTATAGGGAAGGCAGGCGAAGGACTTGACTGCATCATCCTGCTTCCTCTGGGCTCCCTAGGCTGTGTCCAGTTTGGAAATGACGTAAGGGCAGATCTCCTAGGTAGAGCATGGAGGGCACAAAGATGACCATCCAGAGTTTGCATTCACCCCCAGGCTCTCCTGATCTTCAGAGGAAATGGTACCCAGACTTCACTCCCATAGGGCTGCGGAAGATGCTCAGGAAGGACTAGATCAGTGTCCATTGCACTGTGCCCTGAGCCGGAGCCAGAGACGGACAATCTGCAGATGTAGAAGAGATCCACGGGAACACCTGAATCTCTAACACACACTTTCTTGCACTTCCAGGAGTTCAAAGGTCATTCAGGGACCCTTCTCCACCCAGCACACAGACAAAACACACAAACAGGGGAGGTGTCTTTTATTAAAGATGCAAGCAAGCACAGAGTACCGTGTGTGATTCCAGAACATCCGTACAGTACTAAAAAATAGAAAAATAGAAAGAAAATTTCACAGAAAGCAGCCTTCCTCCCCAGACACACAGGAAAGGTGCTGCCAGGCCCACCCCAGAGAACCATGCACCAGATCCTCACAGGCTTCTCTCTGGACAGAGGTAACGCTACTACAACCAGACCTGCTTAAGAGACAGCCCACGACGGGCCCCTTCCACAGCCGGAGCCTCCCACTACCACATTCGACTCTTCCCAACCTGGTAACAGAACAAGCTGGGTCCCACAAGCAGCCATCTCCCTGTCAAATTCGAGCCCGTAGGTGGGTAGCACACAGGACCATGGCTCCCCTCAGACACACAGGTGGGCTTGCCAATCCTATCTGCACGGAGGTCAGTCAACCTGCAGACTGGGTCTCCTGAGTGAGAGAGCCTTGGCACAGGTGGAGCAGACATGACAGCAACTGGGCACTTTAGAACCATGCTGTGTCGTATCTCTGGCCAGTAGGAGTGTGTCAGTCGCTGCCTTGGGGAACAAGTAAAGGCTGTGAAAGATAACTGATTCTTGGTGCAATCCAGTGTCTGTGGGGACTCTTCGCACACCACCAATGCCTCCAGATGCCACCCACAACCTTGGGCCAGCTTCCCTGCTAGAACATTCCTTGGGCTCTTCTGTACTGGGGCTCAGAGAGCCGTGTTCTTAGAGGTGTTTCTGAAGACGGCCTGGGACAGGTCTGGCTTCGTATCAGGATAGTTCCAGAAGACCGAGCTCCACAGGCTACACCCGCCTCTCCAGCTCCCCCAACCCATCTTAGAACAAGGTGGGATGGCTGTGCCTAGGGAAAAGACTACAAAAATTACAGTGACCCCTGAGAGCTTTCTAGCATCCCGGCACAGCTCACTCCTGCTCCCCCTTGGAAATGGACTTGCATCTGGCAGATAGATATTTATTTCGATTTTCAGTGAAAAGCGCTATAAAATACAGTGAATAACACGGGGTACGGGGCAGACATTTGTGCTGCCCGTGCGTGTGGTATGGCCACCACGTGGAGACTCAAATGCTACAGGCCAGGTGGCTGCTGTAGACAGCATCCTCTCACTCCTTGGCTCTCTCCACCAGGCTCGCCCCCTGCTGTTTCCAAGCAGCTTCCGGAAGTGTGTCCAGCAAGGAATAAAGGAACGCAAACAGGACTTTTAGCTAGTAGAGCGTCTGGGGACCGTGAGCATGCAAGTTCGCGGATTCCGGTATTATAAATAAAAGTCAAACGTGAGGTCACACTTCCCCATCTTCTGTTTGTACACTAGATCAAACTTCTCGTTCATGGAGACAGTGAAGATGTCCTTCCACAGCCCAACTCTTCCTGCAACACACACCAGAGTAGAGATCACTGTATCCACCAGTTTCAGAATAAACGGCAGCCTCAGGAATAGCTAGATCCCTGTGTGCTTGGCCTGCCAAGTGGGATGGACCACCTGAGCTAGACCAGTCTTGCTTGTGGTGAGACTCAATGGAACCACCTGCCTCAGTCTGGGGGAGCTTTCCTTCTGTCTCCTCTGTCAACCACGCCCCAGGTACCACACAGATCTGCACCTGTGATCTGAGAAGGACTTCACCTCTTGCTCCAGGTTAGCTCCCAGAACCTTCCATGGCAGGTGTTCCTGCCATGAACCTGCCAGAGAGGAAGTACTGTAGGCTGAGTTCATGCTCTGAGGAGTGCCTGACCAACCACTGTTGGTGTATTGGTTGCCTCTGAAGAATTTGCAAAAGTGAAAAAAAAAAAATTCATCCCAAGGGCCAACAGGAAGCTCTCATGAAAGCATCAAGGGTGGAGATTGATAGGAGCCTGAGTTAAAAATAAGTGGGGGAGGGCTTAAATGAATGAAATACTCATGGCATGAGCTGGCTTTCCAGGCTGGCAACAAAATGTGTCACTCAAAGAAAGAGTGAGTCTCTCCAAAGCCTGGGCTGCCTGGAGCTGGGGGTGAGGGATGGGTGGGTAGGGGAGTGTGTGTGTGTGTGTGTGTGTGTGTGTGTGTGTGTGTGTGCGCGCGCGCCTGTGTGCCTGTGTGTGTGTGTGTGTGTATGTATGTGTATGTATGTGTGTGTATGGTGTATGTATGTGTGTGTATGTGTGTTTGTGTGTGTGCCTGTGTGTG
>JADRCD010228535.1:0-37217 GCA_019843815.1 Montemys delectorum
TTCAAACAATTTGTGTTTATTCACAATTAAGTACAGCTAGTGCAACATCAGTCATTTGTAAATTTTGACAAAAAATGAAATTAATAAAATAAGAGTAACTACTCATATATTATTATGTATCTGATGTTGGAAAACAAAGAGAGGTTTCTATGTAGTATCTGATTCAATCATAAACCCTTTCATTAGACACAGTTATTAGTATTTTACCAATGAGGAAACTTCAAAGAGCATAACACCATATGTGAGGCCACTTGCTCAGTAATTGGAAAGCCATAATGCTGGTCTAATGGAAACCAGGACATGCACTGAGTAAGCAAACCACTTCTGCCTTCTACAAGCACTGCTAACTATACCAACTGCCTGTCCAAAAGATCGAAAGCTGCTATCTGTCAGGGAGAGTATGCACAGGATTCAAATTGCCAAGCCCATCTCCCAGGAATGGCCCTCCTGAGCATCTGGAGTATAGGTCCGGAAACTGGCATAAGTGCTTAAACATGTTTTAGGGGCATCAATGGCCTATGGACCACAGCATGGAAGTAACCAATCTTGGGTTACTTTGGTGGGGAGGGGAGCAGAGAGAACAAAACAACAACAATAACTTCAACAACAACAACAACAACAACAACAACAACCCCACAAAAACCATGGCATCAAAGAAGATCTCTTTGTCCCTTGACAAAGAAAAAACTTCACTTACATACGCACAGACATAGGAAGGCACTATGTTCCTTCACTATATGCTTAAGACTATGTTTCAAACCTCACTCCCACCTCTGACTTTCAGCTTGGCCCTTTCAAAATGTCCTGTCAATTTTGGCTTCAAGGTTTATATAGTGACAGTGATTGTAAACAACTCAGCCCTTACTAACCAAAATGCAAACCAGACTGCACCTTGATTGAAGTTAGGAAGCTAGTTCTGAGAAGGAGGGCAGAGAAAGATAGACTTCCTATTTGGCCTGTCGGCAATTCTGCTCTTCACACAGTGAGTGAATACATTAGAAAAGCTACACCTTTGAAGGGGAATGTGCATAGCAAATGCTTTTAGCAGGCCAGGCCAGGTAGAATGAAAGTGTCCCATTTCTTTCTGATAGAGATTAGTATGAGTGCTGCACTGGTTAAAAGCTCAGCCACTCCTGCTATAAGTCAAATGAAGTAACGTTTATTATCACATTTGTAAGTCCCTTACAATTGCTCTGATTTGAGATTTTAGGCATGATTGTGAAAGAACCCACTGCCTGTTATTTCATGCCCAGCAGCAATGGAATTAGAGGAAACTGCATTAGAGAGTCTGATTCCATAATGGTCTTCACGCGGTTATTCTCCAATACAGTAGGGCTGGGGCAGATTTTTCACCAGCAAAAGTGGACAGATGCCTTGGTTTGGACCCCTAGTGTTCAGGGTAATTTAATCACAGCTACTTTTCTGGGCAGCCTTCTGAATTCCCTACAAACCAAATCCAATTACCTGTGGAGTCTCTAATAACTGACAATGAGTATTTTTCTTTCTTTCTTTTTTTCAGTTTTCATTTTTTTTCTTTTCTTTTTTTCCCCCTGGTATCTGAGCAACTGACTGAGGCAGCAAGTTCATGTTTTTCTTCTTTATGAGCAAATTTAGGGTTTTACTTTGAAGAAACCCCAAAAAGACAATCATAAATGCGGATGTGACATTGACATGTAAATCAGCATTCCCACTCATGACTTGGCGACCCTAGGCATGAAGGAGACTCAGGAAAATAACCTAGCATGGAATACAGATTCCAGTGGTTAGAAACTCTAGGAACAGAGCTGGGTGAGGCACATCAGGAGGTGATTTAAATGGAAAGGCAGACTAAGGATGTTTTCACCTTTGACATCAAGACACGCAGCCTAGTGACTGGTTTTAAAAGGCAGGCAACTGTCACAGTTAATTAGAATATGTAAGAGAAGGCAACCCTGACAGATCCTGAATCTAAAGTCCGTCATCCTAAGACTTAACACCTAAGAGTTATGGATGGTGTATAATTGAGTGTCACCTGTTCTAAGTAAGACAATTGGTGGTGTTGGGGGTGGGGACTGCTGCAGCATTGTCACAGTCTCCTCTCAGTGAGAAGGGGTTATGATACAGATGGATTTCAAAAATGAACAATGCCATTGTCCATCGAGTCGATAAGTAGGGCAAAGGAAGTGAGCACTGTATATAGAAAGATGGCGGGGAAACAGGAAAAATACTGTAATATACCAGAAAAGAGATAATAACATCATAAGAGCAATGGTAGCCAGTATTAAGGGAAGACATCGTGCATCTTGCATGCACATAAGCTGCAGGCAAGAGAATAAATTGGTACCAACCTTGTAGGACAGGAAATCTGCATAAAAATGAATGTATCCTTAGCTAGAGAGCTACATAAAGATGCATAAAGACTGTCTGCAATCACAAATACAAAAGCTAAAGCAAAATGCCAATGAAGAGAGTCAAATAAATTAATGATGCTCATTACAATGGAGCAATACCAGCCTTTAGAATGAGAGGAAGCACATTCACCTGTGTGGAAGGATGCTTATAATATAATTCCAAACAAACAAACATAGATTCCACAATGGTGTATCATACACACAGTATGTCTGTGTCTTATACCCATGAACATATATACTCAGATGGTTTTTATTTATTATATAGATATATAATAAACATATGACATAAGTATTAATATCATAATCTGTATATAGTATAAAATTTACATATAAACACAAACCTCTTAATACATATGTGTATGCCATATGCTAGTGAAATTTCTTGCATTTGACTAAGTCAATAAATACTATTAGATACTATTTTACTCCTTTTTATCTTATAGCATGTTAAATGATATTTTCCATAGGAGAGAATAATTGTCACCTTAGGACAATACAAAACTATCATTAGGTAAATGCCACCAATGCAGGAGACATTCACCCACCACTGTGCTCTAAAATCACTGTGCAAATGTTAGAGATGAAATGCGGTATAAGATTAACTCTAAATAGATGTCTCCAGACACATCAATTGAACGAGAAGAACAGGACCTTTAGCCATCCTCTTAAAGTGGTATGGGGGCTAACATCCCCATCAGTGAGGTACTCATGGACCCTTCAGATGATCCCCAGGGAACAGCAGAAGTATTTCTCTGTTATTCTTCACAAATGTATGTCTTCAGTCCCCTTACCAGGATACATATAAAAAACTTATACTGAATGATATTTTATGTAACAAATGTACAAGACCCATTAAAAAGTTGTCTAAATCACAAAAGATAAGGGGAAAATTCAGAGACTCTCTCAAATTGGAACAAACTAATGGGACATGAAAACTAAACACAATCTGAGGTCTTGGATGGAATCCTAGAACAGAAAAAAAAATCACATAGTGGAAGAGGCAGACACTGGTGAATTTTAATATGATCTGAAATTTACTCTATTGGTAATAAGGTATTTTCAAATACTATTGTATTTTGAAAATGCTAATTTCCTAGAAGTAGGGAGAGACAAATGAAGGGTATAATTAGGAGTAGCTCTGTAGTATTTTTGCAACTTTTCAGTAATTATAAAATTATTTATAAATGTCCTTTTTTTCTAATTAGCAGGAAATTGTACTCTGTCTACCTTCTGGTTTTGATCTTATTCTGTAGATGTCAAAGGCACTCTGAAATTTTTCCATGGAGTTTCTGTTGTACACAGCCACAAGGATTCTTAATCAGTAAGGTTATTGTGATAAACTAACATGTCCTGTTCTTTTATGAATACCTGCAGTCAGGGAGGGGCTTTTCTAATCAGAACAGGACAGAGGTTCTTTACGTAAGCATTAAAGAAATAGTCACCCAGAATAAGTTTAGGGATTCTAGTCATCTCTAACACTCAAGGGCAATCAAAATGGTCATTACTTAATCACGTGTTAGACACACAAGGGAGTTGACTGATGTATAAAGAACATGAAACGATTCTCTGCTTTTAGTTCCTTATACTCACAGGTAAAAATGCTTTCTTCATAAAGAACTTACATTTCTTCAAGTGTGTTTTTATTATACAGTGGAGCATTGCCTGTGCAGAATACTCCTATTCTTACATCATCAATATAAAGGTTGGAAAATGGCACACAGCAACTTTTATCCACAGTAAAACACTACAAACACACACATATCTTTAATTTTTATTCAGTGATTATGCTTATTAGCCATATTTCCCTGCAGTATATGCGTATAAAATACTGTTAAATGATGACTGTTGAAAAAAATATATTCCCATCCGTACATCTATTCCCTGGAATTAGTCTGTACATCCCTTTCTGGACCAAGTCCAGAATATGTACATTGGAAAATAGTCACTTCTACCTTATTTGATCTAGTGAAAGATAGAGTGCATACAGATGGAAAGCCTTCACATTGCAGGTTCTTCACTAGCAAAAATGGCTTCTAGGATTGGGCTTTGCAAATGTGACCTGATTGGAACATAAACATTTCAAACTATTTATCAGCTAAATCTGTGTGACTCTTAAGAGCAAAATCCTTATGACAAGTAGCTTATACTTCAGCATACAGAAGAAAATGATATTGATGGAACTATCAAAAAGTTCATGAGACTGAAGCCAAGTATTAGGGTCAACATGGCACTCAGCAGCACAATGACTTTCACCTCTGTCCCATTGAAGCAGGGCTTACTGTTAATGATATAAAGAAGACATACTTCCCCTGCTCACTAGAAATTCACAGATCTAAGAAAGGAGTAAGGGGAACAATAAGTAGAAACCAAACACAAAGAACAATTCAGTAATGAGTTCTTTATAACAAGCAGAAGTCATCAGATACTTCTTGTATGCCACAGGCAAGAGGGGAGAGGAGCCGAGACTTAATGGATAAGGGAGAACTTTCAGAAGAGCTCAGTGGGTCAAGGGGCATTTGTAAGCATGAAGAATGGTAGGTATGTAGCTAGGAAATTGTGAAAGCAGTGAGAACTGAGAAGATACTAATTGGGTAGCTTAATAGGTCATGCAAATGTGGAAACAGGAAGAAGCCATGGTAGGTGGGACCAGAACATGACAGATTTTATTACATGAGGGCTGGGGTGGGGAGGTTAGATTGGCTAAGTAGCTAACGATCAATCATTGCCTATTTAGGGAAATTAGGTGACAGCATTTTTATTGATATAAAGATCATATATGCAATTCATAATAGGGGAAGGAAATCAGACCCTTAGGATAAATAATTAAGTTTCTTGGAGTTGATGTAGAAGGATTTCAAAATTGGGCATGGAACAGATGATGCTCAGTGATGAATGCTAAAGGGAAGTTCACCAAGTCCTCTAGGCTGTGACAGGCTGAGAAAACTAAAGGAACAACATTTCAGAGATGGCTCCAAAGAAAGGCGGGGGGGGGGGATAGCACATAAAATTTATGAGAACTCAGGGTTCTGTTTTTCAACATATGGAGTATGAAGATGCCACGTTGCTCTAACAACAAAAGAGGAACGAAGAAATTTAACAGATTTCTCAGGTCTTATAGAGAAGGTATGGGGCAAACTGCTACTGCCAAGAGGAAACAGATGGGGAAAAAGCAGGGAGTCATGGTGTTCAGGAGCAGAGGATCAGAAAGACGCATAGCCATGAAAGCAGGAATTGTGTTGGAAACCTGAGCTATGTTGGATGAACTGTTGAAGACCTAGTGTATAGAAATATAGATGTTTAAATTCTCAGTAACCAGCACAAGAGGATGCTCTCACAATTCTGTGCAACTTACATCCAAAAGTCCAATCAAGTGCACATTAAAGATCATAGAAAAATACTCCATGCTTCTAGTGGAAAGAACAGGGAAGGAACCATTTTGGAAATGTGAGAGTTTTCTGCTTTTCTTAAGAAAGTTTTTCCAAAAGAGAAATTAGTCAACTAGAGACTCATCTGCTGGCATCTATGTCCTTACATATACCTCACCTCCACTCATCCATGATGGTGTGATGTTCAGTCCAAAGGCCTATGCTTCAGAACCGACAGTCAATAGGCATGACTCCCTCCACTCCACATTACATTGCTGTGTACAGAGTATCCAGTGATTACCACACAAAGAGGCAGCATTAAACCAGACTCAGCAAGGCTTTTGGAATCACTAGGCTGGAAGTTTAAAACTACAAAAACATAATCTAGAACAAGGAAGAACTTATGGGCAATCCATGAAGAGAGATGACAAGCCTAAAAACAGGACCCCAAAGTAATACCTTTAATGGATCCTGGGAGAAACACGTTTCCAGTGTGTAAAAGTCAATTGTCAAACCAGAGGAGAAACATAGGAAGGAAAAGGTACATTTCAGCTTACCCTTCCATGTAGCAGTCCAGCCAATGGAAGTCAGTTAGAAACTCAAGAATTTGGCAGATACTTGGAGGCAAGAACTGACACTTCTTATTGATTTGTGCCGTGGCTTGCTTAGACAACTTTTTTTATACAACTCAGGACCACCTACCTGTCGTGAGAAAGAACCACTTACAGTAGTCTAGGCTATACCAATTTTTAATCATGAAAATGCTCATAAGCTTGCCTATAGTCAAAATTATAAAAGTATTTTATGATTGAGAGTGCCTATCCCCAAACAACTCTAGCTTGTGTAGACTTGACATAAAACTAGCCAACACACATGTATATCAATTTAAACAGCAGTAAATCAAATATAAAGGACCTGAAAGAAGCCAGGGGGATCCTACCTATAGGATACACTATTGCATCAGCCTTGCCTCAGAAATCATGAAAGCAAGATTGGAATAATGGCTGTATTCAAAGCCTCCCCAAACAGTAAACTCTTGGCCAGCTTAAGACTCTGTGGTATGCATTATTCTAAATTGAATCTTTCCCACACAGATATTGACTTTATTGAAATGGGACATGCCTTACAGTAAGTTCTTTGGAGGGAGAAAATTATGTAGGCCCAACCCAGAATTCACTGAAGGAAGGGAAGGCATCAGAGAAGAAATAACTAAAGGTGAAATACAATCTTTCATTTTTCTTGTTCCTAATTGATCTAACAGATCTGAGAATAAAAGAAGTTAGATCTTTGAAAAGATCAATAATATTGATAAAGTTCTAGCCAGCTGAATTAAGAGAAAGAAAAAAAATGAAACTGGGAACAAACTTCAACATCCATGAACATATCAAATGTAGTAACTGAATGTGTGCATAAGTGTGCAATCCCAGATTTGACAACCTAAATGAAATAGAACAAATCCTCCCAAACACAACCTGCCAAAACTGATAGGAAGAAGCAGATCATTTTAAGAGCTAATTAAAAAATCAGATCAGCAAATAACAAACTATAGGAAGCACCAGATCCAAATGGGCTGTTGATGAACAATCGCACCAAGTAATTAAGGAAAGAAAATATACTCCTCCTCCTGTGTCAGTGAACAAAGGCCAGAAACCTCTTCCTGCCTTCCTACCACACTGCAATACCAGGATATGTGAACACCATACCAAATAGAGGTGTCATGAGGAAAACTGAGACTGGTGTCATGCACAGACATAAATACAAAAAGGTTTCAGTGATGAAATAGCAAGTCAAGTCCAACATTGTTACAAAAAGAGTTGTACACAAACAAACAAGAGGGAATGTATTCTAAGGCTGCTTCAACATTTGAAAATTGGTCAACTAATTCCATATGTCAACAGAATAAAAAGGAAAAAAGTACATGACCATATCAGTAAATGCAGAAAAATACTTGATGAATGTCTAATAACCATCCATTGAATAAAAAAGTTCTGAGTAAACTGGGAAAGGAAGACGCCTCATGTAGCTAATTAAGTATCTACCAAACCCTTACAAAACCATGATTTATGGTAAGAAACTATAGGCTTCTCTTTTAACACCAGAAATAAGACAAGGGTATCTTCTTATCACTGTAGCTTGTGCTAACATACATAATAATCAAAGTGGAAACCAGTGATAGCGTGCTTCGTAAGGACAGAGGAAAGCCAGCACTGTCTACAGATGACAGGTTTCACTATGGAAGCATTCTAACAGAACTGATAGCAAACAAACCCACTTGAACCAAATAAGTGATTATAGTTAGGTTATAGGATTCATGGGTAATAAAATCAAGTTCTTCTACATATTAGCAATGAGAAAATATCTTTTATTTTCCAATACTTCAAGATTGAATTAAGATAAAGATCTAATAAAATATTAATAAGATGTTTTATTATATGTACTACAAAACTCTGATAAACATCAATGAGGGAAGAGAATTCATAGTCACAGATAGGAAACCCGTATAGTCAAAATATGATTTCTAACAGACTTTATCTATGCATTTAGTACATTATACTTACTGAAAGTTCATCAAGATGGTCTGTGAAGACTCAGAAGCTGATTATATAGTGTCTATGGAGAGAGAAAAGGCCCAGAACAAACAGCAGACTATAGACAATGTGTGAAACCTGGAGTACTTACACTATTCAGGGTCAAAACAACAGATGTGTTCAGTAATCATCACCCATGTGGTCATAGTGAAAGAACAGAGAGTTCAGTCAGTAGATCAGAATAGAAAGCTCAGAAGCAAGCCCATGTAATACTAGTCAGTCGACTTGGTGCTGACAAGGAGCAATGCCTTTTCAATAAATGGCCCTGGAATAATTAGAGACCCACAGATAAAATAAATGAATCTAGATAGATGCTTCACACTTTCCATAAAATTAGCTAAAAATGGATCATAGCACTAGATGTGGAAGGCAAAGTATGAAACTCCTAGAAAACTATGAAGATATGAAAAGATGCAAGAGAAATTTAAGTTCATATTCCTAGGTTACAGTGGACAATCCAAAAAGCTTCCTGTTGTATAATTCAAGCTGGGTAACATTATGGCAAAAGCAAAATTATGGAAACAGAAAAAAATTCCATTTTTTTGTGGGTGTTGAGAAAGATGACTAGATAAAGAACAAAGATTTTACTTTTTACATGTTTATTTGTGTGTGTGTGTGTGTGTGTGTGTGTGTGTGTGTGTGTGTGTGTGTTTACATGTGTATAAGTATGTGTACCATGATGTGGGGCACAGAATTCAGAAGATATCATTTGGGAGTCAGTTCTCTCCGTCTACTGTGTAAGTCCTGGAGATAATCAGGGCATCATGTTCAGAGGTAAGCTCTTTTACATGTACCACTCAACGCAGATATTTAGAGCAGCAGATACTAGCTGGCAAGGTCCAGGCCAAGTGCCCAGTGAGATGTCCTCTCTCAAAACCAAGGGGTCTATATCACAGCAACAACATCCAAAGTCCTTCTCTGGCTCCACAACATACATACATGCCTACAGCTAAAGCCAAAAAGTCACAGCCAGGCAGTGGTACGCCTTTAATCCCAGCACTTGGGAGGCAGAGGCAGGCGGATTTCTGAGTTTGAGGCCAGCCTGGTCTACAGAGTGAGTTCTGGGACAACCAGGGCTATACAAAGAAATCCTGTCTCGAAAAACAAAAAACAAAACAAAACAAAACAAAACAAAAACCCAGGGACCAAAGCTGTGGTTTACCTGTGAAATGATGCAATTTGTCAGAGTGTTGGGAATGGAAACCTAGTAGAGATACCTCAGCGACAATGAATTTTGTCAGCTGCATTTACATTTGTACCTTTAGCCCAACACTGGATGGTTAGGATTGCATCGTACTTAGAGCTATTTGAGAGAAGAAGAGAGGTGGAACCGGGGCTCTTGATTAGCAGCTCCCAGTAAGGTGCCTTTTTGGATAAAAGCCTGCTGTACTATGGCAAAGTAGACTATCTTCTCACAGAGAGTGCTAGGAAATGGCAGATTCACTGTCAGCAGCCCCATAATTAAGGGTCATTGCCAGGAGGCACCTCCTGTGGCTTTGGCAGCTAGAGGCATTTGGTTTGCTTCATGCAGAGGATAAAACTTATGGAGGAGCTCTCCTATAGGCAAGGAAGAAATATGAACAGCCTGGGGTACTTCTTGGTTTTTTGTTGACTGCTGTGTGAAAGAAAAGGCTATATATAGATTTTTTTTCACTCTTCTTTTGGTAATTTTAATGAGACCCAAAGTCAAAGAATAAAGATTTCAATGTTGAAATCAAAAAATAATGTTTATTTATAAAGAAATGGAAATGTATTTTTTTCACTTCAGGGTAAATATCACCACACTGATCTACAAAATGATGTTATTCTGGAGCTGAATGAATCAAATATATGCAAAATTTCAGGAGTCCCTCCTGTCAGATTTGCATTCAATGCTCTCCCATGATGCCCTGTTGGCTTCACGTGGATCATATTGGAGAATAAAGAGGTGAACACTGACCAGATAAGGGTATTAAAATGTCGGCTCTGTGTCTTGGGCAGTAATTGAGTAACTTCTCGTAAATCCTTAAAAACATGCTAGCCCTCAAATAGGCTGTCAGGTTGAGAGCAGGTACAACTAATTCTTACTTCCTACAAGAACTGTCAGAATAGCAGAGACCACAATCTACATCCTTGTCACTTCCTAAACAGGAGGGCATATCACAGCATGACCAGGAAATAACTTAGAAGATGCAACCATAGGCAAGTTCTAGGGGTCACTTCTTCCTGTACTCTGATGGTAGGAACCTTAAATAGGTTGTAGCAGGACAGGGGGCTTCCTAATGATTTAGAAAACACCCCCGAAAGTCCAATCAAGGCACTGGGTCACTTTGCAGCTTTCCAACTTTGACCTGAACTGTTATTACTCTTCTCAGAATGTTAGCTAAGGAATTAAAGAGCATGTGAGACAACCAACACTGATCAAATAAGAAGTTATGTGTTCAACAGTGCCCATCACCACCAGGAGTGATACTTCTGTGATGATCTGAAATAAAAGGTGCCAACAGAAGAACTAGCAGTTACCAGTCTGTTTTCGAGTTCTGCAGATTAAATACAGATAGATACTTATGTGCTTATTTTGAGCTCTACAGACAAGTGATATGATTTATTATGATGTGTGTAGGATTTTGGTTCTTCATATCCAGACAATTTTACTCCCCAAGAGACTAGGGTGAAGGATAAGTGAGACAAAGCATTTTAGTAGAAAGTCGATCTTCATAAGAATTATCATCATGATTGGCGCTGGGGAGTACGTTCATTGGTGTCTCCCTTACATACGCACAAGGACTGCAGTTTAAGCCCCAGCACTGGTGATGCAGAAGCCAGTGGACTTTATGTAACTGTAGCCTCAGCATGGGGGAATACAGAGACCAGAGGATTTCTGGGGATTGTTAGCCAGCTAGTCTAGCTAAATCAGAGCCAGGGTTCAGCGAAGACATATCTCAAAAAAAAAAAAAAAATAAGATGGCGAGATGCTAAGGAAGAGATTATGATAGCAAGTGTTGATCTCTTCAAGCTCCCAAATGCACACACACATGTGCACAATCACTGTCACTATCTAAAGAGTACATATTTTAAGTTACAGATCACTAGCAACACTTACATGAGTTTAAAAGATTATTTTGCCTCCAATGGAATTCTTTTTGGACTTCCTTCCTGGAATCTCCTGTGAAATAATCTATGAGTGAACACAGCGATAAATTTGAAGAAACTATTGAATTATTTGAAATAAATGGCTATATTAAAATAAGTCATATCTGTTAAACCAAGCACAGACCTAATAAAAGTCTATACCAGAAATATAACAACTCTCCCATCATAAGCATCCACAGTCATACTCCTTCTCCAGTTCCATCATAACACATTTCCATACCACATCACTGTCCCATCTGTCCACATACCTTCATAGCTCCACACACCCCACCATAGTCCTATCTCTCCCCACACTTCCCCATAACCCTGTCCCTCCACAAACCCTATTACTGCTCACTCCCAATACCACAGCACACCCCCGTACCTCATTACAGCCCCATTCCTCTACACACCTCCATTTCGCCCCACATCTCTCCACAGCTTTATCCTTCTGCACTTCTCATTGCAATGGAAGCCATCTCTCCTATCTACCTAATTTGTAATCAACACGATGTTTTGAAAAGTAAGTCAGGCTTGCAACCCCTTCTATCACTAAGTGATTTAACAGTACATGGATTCACTGAATAGCTTTGTCATTTTTAAGTTGCATCTCTAAAAGCAGATCCATGGTAAAGCCATGCTGGGGACAGCCTATGTCACATGTTTGAAAGCTTCGGAAGGATCTGACAGCAATGTGTTTTATCTTCAGCCACTTCATACCATGCCAAGCCAACAAATGACAGCAAAGAACACAAAGGTATTTTGATATGTTTGTTGGAAAACTTTTAAAATGTAATTGCATGATTTCTGTTCCTATCCAGCATAGCTTTGTGTAAGAGAACTTCTCTATGACTATTCTTCCCACAGGGAATAAGGACAAGCAGAATTCACTTTCAATAGGTAAACACTGCTATCTTTTGTAGCACTCCTTAAGAAGCCCAAATCTTCATGTTCCTGGGCCATGGCCAATCTTCTCAGTTAGAGTCCTGAGTCATCTGTCCTGAAACTACTCTAAAAAATGATTGAGAAAATTATAGCAGGGAAACCCAGGATCTTGGTGTCTTGGGTTGAGTTTGTTTACTTTTTCTCTCTCTCTCTTTTTTTTTTTTTTCAAAAGCTTCGTTTAGAGCTGCTTATGAAAATAAGTTTGCTGAAATCTTTGTTTATTTTCAAAATTATAGGTAAAGGATATTAACTTAATACTCCTTACAAAAGGAAGAAAAACAATATATTAATGGGATTTATCTACCATACATTAGAAATTTTGCCATCTGTGTAAACATTATTCCCACTCTGCCTAAAATGGCACATTCCAGTTTGATATGTGAGGTAGCTGGGGCCTAGAAAGGATGGTAATTTATTCAATAGCCTTTTGGAACTATGCGGCAGAGTTGGGCTTTGAGTAGAGGACTTTTATAGTAAGCAAAGAGCAGGGAGAACAGAGTAGAGAAAGACCAGTTCTGAAAGACTTGAAGGTGGATCTTCTGGACTTTTAGGTTATCACGAAGGTTCCGTGAAATGTGTGTATTGTGGTAAGATGTAAACTTCATGTTCTTTTAAAAAATAACCAGAACAGACTCAGGCACATGTTTGAAGAGGGTAATCATGCCAAAAGATTAAGGAATCTTTCTCCATACCATAAGGTTCTTGACTAATTTGGTAAACAAAATGAGCTTCCATTACATCAGTATGTCCACCCAAGCAGAATACCTCATGCATCTTTGTAAACCACTTTGGAGAAGGCAACTTTAAATGGTGGCATGTAATTTCTACAACTGCTATGTTGCAAGTAACAGAAGTTACAGTAATCTTCCTCAGGAGAGAACAAAAAGATATTTTAGAGATGAAAGCAAGGCTCTGACTTAAACAATTAACATACTTCCCTGCTTCTCACACATTCTCCTTGCCTCTCTTCTTCGTAAGGGGAACAGGCGGCCTGAAGTGAACATTGTACATGGTCACTAAATTCATGTATTGTACTCTGAATTATCACCATTTTCTTTCCTTTCTTGTTGTGTATACCTGCCAGTTTTCTACACAACCTAAGAAAATGTTTTTTCGTGACTGAACTGAGGTATTTTATAGCAATTTTATTAGACCTTGGCTTAAGGAGACTTTTCTAGAAAAAGTCCTGAAGAAAACATTGATCATTCAACTAGGGCCTACCTCTTTGTTTTCAAGTCCTTTTTTTTTTTTTAGCACAATAGGCATTAATTTCTAGAAATAAATAAATAAATAAATAAATAAATAAATAGACTGATTTTGGCAAAAATTATATATACTTGTAGTTAAGTTTATTTAATTTCTAGTGTGCCAAAGAACTTAGTTCATAGCAAGTTAGCATTTTTTGACTTTTTTCTAAGTGTACATCACTATCTCAGATTTAACATGTAATCATCGCATGGTTTATAACAACAGATCAATAAGGCATACACTGATGCCCCATTACAGAGTGGAGGGAATGTAAGCACAACAAATGCATGTTCATATGTGGACGAAAAGCCTACCAAAGCAGTTAAGGCAAGTACCTATATTCATAAAGAAAATAATACACTGCCACCAACAAAGTGGATTTTGCTCATGTGTAAATCATTTTATCAAAAGAACCACACCTGCTGGTGAAAGAGATGCACTATGTCCTTATATATTTAGTTTGACGAATTACTGAAGTTAATATGCTAGAAAAGGAAACGTCAGTGATGCTTCTTAACGATGGGATTATGATTAATTTCTATTTCTATGTGTTCACATTACATATGTTATTTTAGCTGTGTTTTCTGTTCCTTTACAATGAATATGTCACTTGTATACTTAAAACAGGAAAATAGAAAAGAATTGCCAGCAGAGCCCTCTAATAGTAGAGCCAACTAGGGGATGGGTTACTGTGAAACCCAGAATCTCTTCTAAATGAAATAGCACACACCCATTTCATTTGCATAGCATCTTGTAGACTGAAGCACCGTGCATTTTTTCATCATCTTGCAGTTAATTTATTATGCAATGTAACACTTGCAAGAGAGGAAACTGATAGCAAATGCTCACAAAGTGGACATTCGGCAGAAATGAATGTCCTGGACAGAATCTGTGGTCTGTATGGGGACAATTCCTCGCTGTCAGAGGCACTGCTCTCACTGCTTGCATGACAGCCTCCTGCTATTCCACAGTCTAGAGCTGCCATGTGTCAGGGAAATCTAGAGAACATGAAGTGCTTCCTCAGAGTAGAAGGGTAACTTTTATGCTGATGACAGCAGAACTAGAAGGCCTGGAACATTCTTCACTAGCTTGCTCTTCATAGAGATTTTAAAGGCCTTAATTGAATTCTATTTAGCTGACTGTAGTATGAGATTTTAAAAAAAGGAACTCAGATGGTTTTTAAAAAATAACATATGCATGTATAAAAAGAGTTTAAATGGAGTTATCCTATAACAGGGAAACAATTCTCCTATTGGACACCACAAGCTAGCAACAAAAGACGCTAAATAACAAATAAAAACCATCCGTGTTAGAAGAAGGTTAGTTCTTTTGGAGTTGTTGGCCAGTGAGGTCCAATAGACCAACATAGTACAGGCTACTGCCATTGCTCTTGGTTACTGTGATGTCTAGTCTTTATGTCAACTAGACTACATCTATAATCAACTAAAGCCAAAACAGTTGGGCATACCTATGAGAAATCTGGTTGATTAAAAAATTTGGATTGGGAAGACCCATCTTAGTTATGGGTCACACCTTATGGTACCAGCCCACATAAAGGGACGTGGAAGAAGGAATAAGAGATTTAGAGTGCTTTCACTTCAACTGATTTAGTCACAGAATCTCTCCTATATATGCCAAACTGCTGGTGTCTTTTGTTGATTTCAATGTTTCCTCTCTACGCCCCAATTCTTCCACTTAGAGATGAATGCTAATGTATAATCTCTGCCATTATGTTGTCTGCAAGCATGTAATTTACCTTTTATTTTATGGGGAGAGGATGCAAATATGATTAAATACAAATAATGGCAATCTCAAAAATTAATAAAAATATTTTAAAGAAAAATTTAAATACAAAACAGGAAAAAATAGCTGAGAAAGGCAAGGCATGTAGCCAAATTATACTATTCTCAAAAGCAAGGAAGTTTTACTCTTGGTAGAATCTGGGAGTCAAGAGAGGAATGGTCTTCTTTATCTCTTCTCTCAAATGTTGTTCTATTGGGCAGTTACCAATCAACAATACCAGGGCTCTTCTGAAGGCAGCACAGGAGCACTCTAAGGACTAGCAGCTAACCAGCTGAGCTCACACTGCTCCACAAATGTGTCTGTGCTGTGACAGTTTGAATGAGAATGGAGCCCACCTGTTTATGTTTGAGCACTTGGTCCCCAGTCAGACCTGTTTGGGAAGGATTGAGAGGTGTGTCAGCTTAGGAAATATGTCACTAGGAGAGGCTTGGAGGTTTCAAAAGATTAATGCCATTCCTAGTGTGCTCTCTGCTTCCTGCTTGTGAATTGTGAGCTCTCAGGTTCCTGCTGCCATGTCTTTTGCTTTGCCATTGTGGATTCTAATCCTCTGAAACAGTAAGCTAAATTAAACACTTTCCTTTTGTAAGTTGCCTTGGTCACGGTGTTTTGTTGCAGTGATAGAAAAGTAACTAAGACATAAGGTTTTGTGATGGGCCTTTGGATTAATATTTGTGATAAAAATTCCAGGTGACTCATTTTAGCCTTGGTCACAGAAATAAATGAAGAACCCGTGCTAGAGTAAACAGACTCAGTATGTTTTCATTTTGCTACAAATTATCATTTAAGTGTGAATAGATACTGCCAGGACCTTTTGGCCCTAACTCATTAATAATTCATCAGGACTGAATATCGATGTTAAATATATTTGAGTGATTGCTAACTTGGCAGGACTTACAGATAATTTTTCTGCCACATTTTATATTACCAGTTCAACCTGAGCCATTGGCACTGTAAATAGTACTCTTGTGCCCAGGGGTGATGAGTATGGGGTGTTTGTTCAGCTAAGAGTCCTGTTCTCATTGTCGACTAAACTCAACTAAGAAAGGGAAATATACACTCACCCTCAGATCAAGAGCATACACAACAATTTAAGGTTCATATATAATGGGGGAGTAGGAAATATTGAAATGTGTAGAAGTGGCTGAATGGGAAATTTAAAATATAGTAAGAGAGTGAATAATCTATGCAAACTTTGAGGGTACTTTTGCCTAAATCAGCATTCTAGTGAGCATTTTGCTTGTCATGGTTGGTGTGTGTGCACGCACACATGTGAGTTTATATGTGTGTATGTTATTTTTATGAAGGACTATGTCCCTTTTGACCAAGTATAATAATCTAGATATGCAATATTCAAGTAAAAGATGAATGTATACATTAGTCAGCCAATTCTAACAAAAACTAATACCCATAAATTGCCACACCATGGACTGTGGTTAAGACAATGGGTAAGCCTCCCTCTAAAAAAGAGCTGTGGTTTTCTAACAATTGCATCAAATAAACAACTGTGTATCTGAATAAATAAGCTGAAAGACAGTTTGGGGTCTGTACTTATAAAATAGCTTAGACCTAGGACCAACTTAATTTTTGGAGTGGGTGCTGTGCATCCTCACCATGAATGCTTCTGCTATACGATGCTGCAGTTTTGTATGACAGGGTGACAATTTCCCAGGTATTTGGTGGTTTTAAATAGCACAAGTGTCCCAAATCCTTTGGTAGGTCAGAAGTCTGGCATGTCTTCATTCTAAACACCTTACCATATCAGAATGGGTGCTTTCCTTCTTGTGTGCTCTGACAAATGCCTTTGGCTATTCCCCTGTCTGGAGGTCATACACCAGTCCTTCATTTATGGTCCTGGCCTGCCATCTCCACAGCTAAAGGAGGCTGAGCTGAATCTTTCTCACTATAGCACTCCCACCATGCTCTGTAGTCAATCTTTGATGTCTCTTGACCCTCCTCTCTGTCTTCATTTTTATCTTTTAAGGACCTCTCTGATTACATTGAAAACAACCACTAGTCCCCTAAGTCCTAATCTCATCACATTTGCCTCGTTACTTTTGACGTGAAGACAATGTGCTTACTACGGTTTCTGTAGATTGACATGGATGTAGTGGGGGTGGAGTGGGGACCATTACGACAATGGGCACGGCCTTCTTTTTCTCAGTTTTCCATTTTTTAGGATATGATCAAAACTTGATAAGAAAAGCCTGCTTTAGTCACATGAAGCCAGCCAAGAAGACAAAGGCGCTGTACATAGGGGGATATTGCAACAGAAACTGTTTAATGAACCAGTATTACCCTAAAAGTGCAACACAGGATGGCAGGATAATAAAAGCAACACAAAGAAACAAGAAGTCAATCATTGTCTGTCTCCTTAGTATGTTTTAATAACGTATAAGTTGGAACAAATTAATTATCCATTCTGAGCCTTGGGTTCTCCACATCCATAGACTGAGCTCGCACCATCATTATCTAACAAGCTGTCTTGGGCTAAACTTAGACTTTGAGAACCTTGCAGAAGACACTGATTAGGGTTGGGGCATAAGTAAACGTACCCTTTGAGCCTTGCTAAACATGGATCAAGAATGTTTCTCATCCCAAACAAAATTTACAGATGCCAGAATGGGGGGGTTAAAAGGAAAAGTTTTACCATGTAGAATCTACCTTGTGCTGTTGAAGGAAAGGAAGAACAGTTGTAGGATGTACATCCATGTACACATCACTGGCCTAGGTGTTCTGGTTTTGTTTCTGTTTTTGCTGTTGTTGTTTCTAGATGTCACCTCCCCCTTTCTGCACAGCCCCTGGGACTCACCCCTGTGCTGCACACAGCCAGCACTGTATGAATGTTTTAACTTGAGTACACTTTTCTGAACTCACCTAAAAAAAAAAAAAGAAAAAAAAGAAAACCTCTCAGATTCCCTTTCTCTGTATTTTCAAGTGCACCCGGTTCACTTAGCAGTATAGACTTTACAAGAGCAATCAGCCAGAATGAATTGCCCTAAAGACTGGAAAGCAGGCGTCAGAATCAGTTGCTGAGGGGGCGACCTCTGAGTTAGCAGCAGGCTAGCACTGCCTATGAGCCACCAAGCTGCTGGGGCTTGGATGGGAGAGAGCCAAGCTGCATGATCTGCTGATCCAATTAATCCCCAAGTTTGCTCAGATTAATCAGAATTTCCAAATCTTCTGAAGGCTCCCCAACGCCCATTTAATAGCTACATCAAGAATAAACACATGCTAATCTGTTCGTGTCACAGCCGCAGCCATTAGTTGAGGAGGCTGGCTCCTCCACAGGACTGCTAAGGGCTTCTTCAAAGAGAAGTGATGGAATTGGCATTAATAATTCTCCATACTCAGTCCGAGGTGTTTGTAGCACTTACACATATGTGCCTGTAATTTTCTATCAAGAATTTACAGTTTTATTATTGTTAGCTGTCTTCTGGTAGACAGTCACTGCAAAGAGACAATTTTGATGGATGCAATTTACTCAAGTGTATTTAACATATCATATCCTGGGTAGTTTGTCATCTGTAACAACAATATAAATATTTTGATTTATGTTGAGCTCATTAATTATTTCCTCCCCAGCTCCTAATCTGAAGAAACTCCACATGTGCCACATTAATTAATTAATTAATTTATTTTTAACTTTCCTTTTTTGTGCGACTGAAAGCCCTCCTGGAGTCCTGATTGGACCGACTGTTGTTTACTGGCCAGTGCAGATTGGCTTACTCCCTCTTGCCAAAGGTAAATACTCCAATGGGATCCAAAACTATGCTGAATGAACACATTACTGCTCTAATTTGAGTAAAAACAGTCTTCAAAGGTTCTGTGGTATGAGGGAGAGTTGGCTTATTAAGTAGGCTGGAAGCTGGTAAATAATTGAAGTTCTTCCAAACTGCTCGAGTTATGTATTCCAACCTGGTTATTTGAAGTGGACCTGCATGGGGAAATAGAACAGCCAGGTAGAACATCAGAATGTGTCCAGCCTGTGTATTCCAGAAGGACCAGGAGACATTTTGCTAAGTGTCACTGCAGCTAGCCTGATTCCCTAGTTCACCTGACACCCCAGCCTCCACCTATACCATCGTCTTCATCCCTTTGGTCCCTCTTTGTCTCTGTTTTCTTTTCTGCTGATCCAACACAGCTTTGAGCACGCTATGGTCTGGCTGGTTATTTTAAAGCTAAAGCTAGAAATGATAATGCAGGGCACCACTGCTGCCATTCTGGGGTGCAACTGAGATAACATTCTGAGGGGATGTAGCACAGTGTCTGGAGCACAGAAAACAATACTAACTGACGCTCATGCTCACATTGCCCCCATTAATCTCTTCACAAGGAAGAGGAAAAGAAAAGACAATGTAATAGAAAGACAGCAAAGAGCCATACAGACTGAGAGTAGAGCCGGGAGATTCGGCTTGGGACGAAAGCAGGAAGAAAACCCACATTGCAGACATCCCCTAACTCTAGGCAGGTCTTCAGTCTGCTTGGGAGCTACATGGAAGCAAAGCAGAAAGAGCAGTCCTCCACCATTCCCAGCCACTGTGCCTGGAGCAACACAAACCCGGGGAGGGGGGAGGGGTTCAGGCTGGATGTTACATCCAGAGGTTCCAATTCAGCCCTTTAGTGGCACCAGTGGGAACTTCAGAACCTCTTCTAATTCTGCATCAAACAGTTCTTTCCTGCAGGTAGACTCACACTGCAAACTGCCCTAAATGCTTCTAGTATTTTTAACTTCCTCTTTATTGATGTGTAGAATAAAGGTATACATTCCCAGTGAGAAGAAAACCAACCAACCAAACAAGCAAAAAAAAACCAACAACAAAAAAACCAAAAACAAACAAACAAAAAAAACAAACAAAAAAACAAAACAACCAACCAACCAACCAAAAAACCCCAAACTCCTTTCTCCTCCTTCATACATTAAGCTAAGTTTTAAAAGTCATAAATAGCTTACAGGAAGACACATCAGAGGATGCAGGAGGCTAGGAGCCTGGCTAGGATCTGAAGGCTCCTCCTTATGTTCCCACCCCCTGAAAGGCTTGGCTCATTTCCTGCTTCTCATCGCTCCCAACACTGCTGTACTTGTTAACTGCTCTGTTTTAAAAGTGATTTCGTTAGACTGTAAATCAGATCATGTTGCTTCGCCCATACAGAACACTCTACTTCAATAGAAAACACAAAGTTCTCATTACCCCAGCCAACACACCTTGACACTTCTTTACACCTTGAATCTCAATAAATTTATCCTAGATGAATTTCCTAACTTTGGCTCCAGCCCCTCAAGCCACTTACCTCCTTTTCCAGAAGCTCGGAACCGCTTGTACTTCACATTCCTGCCAGGTTTCCTCTTAGCATGGAACTCTCTTCACTTAGTCCCGTGAACCCTTGCATTTATTACAAACATCACCCCACCCACACTCCCAAGGAAAGGAGACTTTGCAAACAGTCTTAGCACCCTGCCTTACCACTGTTTAAATCGCTCACTCTTCATAATGGATGCTCACATGCCCTCACTTGTTCAGAAATGCCCACCATTGCCTGTGAGGAGGTGACCTACAAATCGCCCTTAAATCCTCAGCACTCAGGCCAATGCCTCAAAGAAAGTAGATGTGGATTCAGTACCTAGTGACTAACTAGGTTAAATCTTTGAGACTTTGACATTTTATCCAAAACAGCATGACATTTTATAACTACACTTTGATCCCTTTAGAAATATGTTTGGGGGATGTGAATTGGATGCCACAGGCCACACTGAAGGGGGGGGGGGGACAGAGTAACATATCATATAAAAAAGACAGTCATTGATTAGATCCGTATCATTCACTGGAGGACAGTAGAATAAAAGAGAGCTTCCAGATTCATATGCAGGAAATAAAAGTGAAGGATAAGAGGTAGTTATAGTTGAAGTATCTGTTCTATAAAACAACTGAGAAGTGACAAGCACATCTTGTACCTTTAGAGTCTAAATACTTCCAACATAAACATGTAATTTTAAATATATTATTTGTTCTTTTTGGAGCAGCTGACTTGGCATTCTCCTGTCTATCACCAGTGGTAATCTATTCAGCAAACTGGCTGGCAACAGGAAGTCCCTGATTTGTGTGTGCCCTGGGGGGGGGGGGGGGGGAGAAAAAACCAAAAAACCAAAAAACCAAAAACCCAAAAAAACCTACTCTCTGATGATTCATTTTAAAAGTAGAAAGGAATTCTCGAAATGGGCTTGAGAACTGTTTGGGGGGAAGATGGAAGGGCTGTGTTATAATTGCAGCCATTTTCTTTTCATAGACAAAAATGTAAAGATGACTTTCAGAATTCCACTTGCCTCTCTCCTTTCCCACCCAGCCATGTGCCTGCCAATTCTCCTTTCTGAACAGGGAGCCTTAAAGGGATGCAGGTGTTAAAACATATTCATATGGAAAACGCTCCTCTACCGCAGCCCTGAATTGTGTGGGTATTTATGGCAGAGCTAGCGCATCCTCAGAGGAAAGCGTGTTTTTCCACTGCACATCTCATACCTGATAACACTCCCTGGGTTGCAGTCTACATCTCCGAAGCAATCCCTGTTAAAACAATAGACTCATTTTTTTCACTTTCATACCACTATAAAATATGTTCGGGTACATAAATTGTTTTCCAGGTGGTATCCCTTTTGTTTTATTTTCCTGACTCGCCCTCACAGGTTCCAAAGAATAATAAAATGCATAACAGCAAGATGGTACTCTGGACAGGATCTGTTGCATTCATAGCCACAGGTTTTTGTGACTTTAATTTTCAGTGTGCTAAGCTGGCATAAAGCAAACATGAATTAAAAGCAGGTGACAGCATAGCAATGCTATTTCTAAAAGTTGCCATGCCTTACCGAGTTCAGAGTCCCTGCTGTATGAGCATGTGTGCAGCTCTGCATTGCCTGTAGCTGCAGTTACATCCTCGCCACACTTCAGGGAAACAATCCAGTAAGGGAGGAAGAGTGGGTGGGGAGAGGCAGGGTAGATGTTGGATCAGAGACCTTAGTTCTTAATTAAACTGAAAAGCAGATGTGTGACTTTCACCTCTAACAGATTAGCACAAACAGTTGATTAAATCAGAAAATTGACATCTGGATGATTCAACAGATTTGCCCTAGAGAAAGCATGACTAAATTCTGACTCATTTGAACCAGTAGGAGAGCATTGGCCTCCCTATGGAAAGGGTATTAGGCACTTTGATTTGTGAATCTTTCAGCTAACAATGAAATAGATATGTGAGTGCCAAAAAGCCTGAGAGAGATGCCTTAGCTACACTCAGGAGACAAAACAAACAAACAAGCAAACATACATACATACATATACAATACACACACAGACACACAGACACACACACCACATATGATAGCTAAAACAATCTTGAAGAATAACAAAACTGTTGGATTGGACTGGAGAGATGGCTCAGGGGTTAAGAGTACTTGATGTTCTTACCTGGCTCAATTCCCATACCTATGTGGGCTTTGACAGCCCCTTCCAACAGATACAAATATGGCATATAGACTAAATACCTGTGTACATTAGTTAAAATGCACATTAAAACAAAACAAAATTGAAGAAAATTTAAAAACTTCTGGATTACCATCCCCAATTTCAAGTTGTACTACAGAGCTATAGCATTGAAAGCAACATTTTATTGACATATAAACAGACATGTTAATCAATTGGATGAAATTAAAGAACACCTGTTTTTTGATGAAAAAATTATAGCATCTTCAACAAATGATGCTGGACAAACTTTATGTCTGCAAGTAGCAAACACCAAATGGATCCATCATAAGCACTTGCACAAAACTCAATTCCAAATGGACCAAAGACCTCAACAGAAAAGCAGCTTTAGGTACACTAAAGCTGATAGGAGAGAAATTGGGAGATAGCCTTGAACTCATTGACACAGGAAGACTTTCTAAACAGAATGCAGATCAACAATGAATAAATTCGATTTCATGAAGTTGAGAAGCTTCTGAATGACAAAAATGCAGACTACTGAATAAAAAGAACTTTATTAACTCCATATCTGATAAAGACTAATACCCCAATCATATAAAGAATGAAATACCAAGAAAACAAATATGCAAGATTAAATATAGGGTACAAATCTAAATAGAGAATTTTCAAGAGGAAACTCAAAAGGCTGAGAAACATGTAAAGAAATGTTCAACCTCCTTAGCCATCAGGGAAATGCTAATCACAACTACATTGAGATTTCAGCTTACACCTGTCAGAATGACTAAGATCAATAAAACAAGTGACAGCTCATGCTGGTGAGGATGTGAAATAAGAGGAACACTCATCCATTGCTTGTGGAAGTACAAATTCATACAGCTTTATGGCCATCAGTGTGGTGCATCCTCAGAAAGATGGGAATCTTCTAGCTCAAGATCCATCTATACCCCTCTTTGGTATTTATCCAAAGGATGCTTTATCCTACAAGAGAGACACTTGCTCATCACTGGTCTTTCATAATAGCCAGAAATTGGAAACAACTTTGATGTCCCTCAACAAATGAGTGGATAAAGGAAATGTGTTACATTTGCACAATGGGGCATTACTCAGTGATTGAAAAAAAATGAAATCATGAAATTCCTAGGTAAATGGATGTAAGAAAAAAAATCTTCCAAAGTGAAGTACCTCACACACAGAAAGACAAACATGGTATGTATTCACTTAAAGGTGGCTTTTAAGCTGTTAAGTCAATGATAACTAAGTTACAATTTATAAAACCATAGAGGTTAAGTATAAAGTAAGAGACTACAAGGTAGAAAAGAGGGGAGAAATAGATATCCTTAGAAAGGGAAACAGAATAGGTAGTTATAGGTGGGGACTGGAACAGGAGAATGAAGTAGAAAGGGGGAAGAAGGAAGGGAGTAGAGAAGGAATGAGGGAAGACACAACTAAAATTAAGCATTAATTGAGGGGTAGTGTGGGAACCCAGACCAGTAGAAGCTTCCTAAAATATATACATATACAAAGGTGATCTACATAAAATCACCAAATCATTTAAAAATGGAGCCCTAGTTGGCTTTTTTTGTCACAAAATGAAACTTCTAGTAGTAGAACTGGGCTACATCTAATGGAGTTGTTGGCAAAAGGGGTCTCATAGGAAACCTTCAAAAAATGGAGGCTGTTGCCAAGACTACGGGTCGCTCTCCAGAAACTGCTTGCAAGGCCCTGTTGCTGAAGACAAGACATATACAAGTCATTGAACTTGGAAACATTGGACTGGTGCCTTCACAAAGCCTTCACCTCTAGGTTCCAGTTTTGTTGGTACAGAAAGATACTCTACACCTTGCCAAAGGGAAAACATAAGCACCAATCTAGCCACAAAACATTTTATCTTCAATGGTGTCCTGTCTACAAGATATGTTAGTGCAAAGGTGGCACAAAGCGTGTGGGAGCAACCAATCAATATCTGCTTTGACTTAAGGCCTACTCTATAATACAAAACTCACACCCCACAGTGCTTGGGTAGCAAAGAATGTGAAACCAGATAGCCTAGAAAACCTAGGACAAAAACTAAGTAATACTTTTTTTTTTTTAAGTAGCATCAAAATAACTCCTAATGACTTTCTGCTATTCTTATAGATCAGAGCCTTGCTCAGCCATCCTTAGGAAAGTTTCCTCCTGTGGTAGATGGGAACAAATACAAAGACTCAAAACCAGACAATATGCAGAGATCTAGAAACCTTGGGACACTCATTCCTAAAGTCTTACATGGGATGTCTTCATCAAGTCCCTCTTCTCAGGGTCCCGGTAACCCTGCAGAAGCTGAGGCAGAAAGAATGAGTATAAGAGCCAGAGTTCATAATGGACTCCAAGAAAACAAGGCCCTCTAAATCACCAGGACTGATGCACACATGAACTCTGCAGTGACCAAGGCCGCATACATAGAGCTTATACATTCCTGTACCAGATGGAATCCTAGAGCTGAAAGAAATGGGCACATACCACCTCCCTAAGCCAAAGGCAATCTCCAATGGACAATCACTTGTAAATGAAAATTTAGTTTGCCCCAAGGGAGTTTCACAGGGGAAACAAACTATACTTTTAAGGGTAGGCTGCATGTCCTGCAGTAGATGGCCGGCAGAAAACAAACTTCGGAGCTTCCTTTCACATTGTGTGTGTTATAGCATTCCCGTTCCCTTCTGTCTTTGTTAAAAAAATATGTTATTTTTTTTATTTTTATTTTATTTTACTTACATATTTTTCTTCCCTCGTTTACTCTATGGGTCCTTTGTGTATATATTATACCTTCCTTAGTATGTGAATGAGTGTGTCTGTATCGTGTGCTTTCTCTTGGGCTCTTTTCTTTTTGTTTGTTTGTTTCTTTTTTCTTTCTATTCTAATGTATCAGTTGTTGTTTTATCTTATTATATAATATTATATATTGATATTGATATAATTTATATCATTATCCTACAGAAACCTGCTACTTCCTAATGAGAGACAGAAAGTGGGTGGATCCGGTTGAGAGAAGAGGTAGACAGAGGGTAAAAGGAGGGGAACTCTAATAACCTGAATACATTATGTGAGTAAACAACATCTATTTTCAATGAAAGGCAGAGAAATAGCTTCAGAGGTTTGGTCTGGAACTGAATGGCAGTAAGTATAGGACAGGGTGCAAAAGACTTGAAATCAAGTTTTACCTCTGATGGATTTGCACCTGATTTTAAATTCTGCACCCTGGTCTAACAATGTACTTCTCACATAATTTTCTATTCCGTAACAAGCTTTCAGTGACCACTTCAGGGCAACTTATGGGACTTGCATGCTGTATAAGGATCCTCTCTTCTAAACAGCTGAGCCAGTCCCTGGGCACACTGCCTTTTGCTTGGAAAGACAGCAGCAGTTTGATGACATCAACATTGGGACTTATGCCTTGAAAAGAAGTATGCTATGCAGAACTGTACTGACCAGTTCACAGGGGAAGACACATGCAGAAAAGAGGGCCAGCAGCTGAGTCCTTGCAACCTCGCCATCATGGCTCCTACTACAGTTACCCTAACATAACATTTGCAGAAATAATTTCTTACACATATTCACTTAATCTCCTAAGCATATAAAAATTTAAAAGACTTAAAGAACAAAACATCTTGATTCTATAAGAAATCACTATGTATCGTTACCCTCATTACAACTGACAGACTGCTTAGAACAGGCCTTTCTGCAAGTGAGTGGCTGGAACCTCATAGCCAGGGCTGTTCTTGTCAGTCCCTTGCCCTTTCCACTCCTCTGGCTTTCTTAGCAGCCTAGGGCTAAGCTAAGGCTGAAAGAGTCTTAATGGCCTCTTTCAAAGGCAACACGATGAATGAAATATTGCACAAGAGAATTAAAGGGTTCAGGTTTCGGCCCACAGTGCCCAGAGAGTAAGAGCTAATCATTCTCAAACACTGAGATACTGAGCCTGCTGCCTCCCATCTCTGTCTCACTTGCTTGTTCATAATTACTGGGAAGAAAGGAATAAAAATGTACGCCACATCCCCATTCCACCTTCTGTGCAGCCTTTCAGCTATGGGCTGAGAGAAGGAAGGTTTCTCAAAGTGCAGAGGGGGAGTCCTGCAGGAAAAGACCCGGGGGCATTTTGCCAAGGGTGCCTGGGGCTTTCTTTTCTTCTTCTTTTTTTAATGCAAGAAAGAATCATTTCATTATTTATAATAGCTGTCCTTTTCTACCTCAGGAGAAAGCCAGAGAGAGGAATACAGACACACTCTTTTTATAATCTGAAATTTTATGTCTTGGTTTTGAGAGGATTTTTCTTTTTTTAAAGAAGCATCATAGCATCGCAGTGTGGGGGTGGGGATGGGGGTAGGGGTTCCCACAGTCTTTTTCTTACTCTCTTCAGAACTCTGAAGCCATTAACTTCTCAAGGAAACAGCTCTGAAAAGTACTTTCAGAGCACAGTTCCAACATTTCTTTTCAGGCGTTTCTTAAGAATGTTGGAATTTGAACAACAAAGTGAGTGTCTTCAACCCCAGGCCAGCCTCTGCGTGCCGCTGCCCTGACAGACAGCTCAACTCACTCACGTGGCAGAATAAATATCAGTAACACCAAAAGCAAATTGAAAAAGATAGGAGATATAGAAAGACAGACAGACACAAACACACACACACACACACACACACACACACACACAGAAACAGAGAGAGTTTTTATTTTTGTCTTTATTTTGTTGTTGTTGTTGTTTTGAGACAGAGTTTCTCTGTGTAGCCCTGGATGTCCTGGAACTCACTCTGTAGGCCAGGCTGACCTTGAACTCAGAAATCTGTCTGCCTCTGCCTCCCAAGTGCTGGGATTAAAGGTGTGCGCCACCACTGCCCGGCTTAGAAAGAGATTTTTAAGTCCAATCACAGTCATATTGGAAAGACTTCACTGAGTCCATTTCTTCATGTACACAGAAGTGGCAGAATGGTCACCAGGCAGAATCCAATGAACTGAACATAGGAGCCTGTTTAATTACAGAAAATTAGGTGTTCCTGCCATAATCATGAATAGTAATTTCACATACTACTGCATTAAGCCAGTTGTAGACTGACTAGACAAAAGACAAGGACGAGTTGCCAATTACCCATTGCTATCATAAAGGTAGCATAGCAGTCATTAGTAGGACATCAAGGTGGACTGTAAATGTGTGTATGAGTCCTTGCAAAGGTCCCATAGCAAGCACTGCATCACACCACAGAGACTGCTGAGAGCATCTCCTATGGAAAGATGGAGAAAGCTGCTCAGCAGCCCCAGCCTTGAACCCAAGAACCCAGCCACTGTTAACTCAGGTTGAGACCAAAGCTACCTGCCCATCACCAGTGAAGACTGGAAACTAAGCCAATCTGATCCTAGACACTCAGGTGCATGCTTGTAAGGACAGACAACTTAGTAAGAAGTTGGTGGAATGCTTACAGAATATGAGCAAGAAAACCCAGTGAAGATTTAGAACCAAGAAATTACAGCAAAAAGTTCCATGAACATGCGATGCTTCCTAGAGTTGAAATGTGTGGCAATCAAGTCCAGTGTTACCAAATGATGCCTGGAGAAGCCAGACTGCACCAGGAGGAAAAGACCCAAGTGGGCCACAAGGCGTCTGCTCTGCTCTGCTCTCAACCTTCTGGCAGTCATTTGATCCTATGACGACCACACTTGGAACTTAGACATTTTTTTTCTCTCCAAGAATTGAGTCATTCTACTATGAGATTGGATTCAGTAATTTCAGAAAGAAACGCAAGAAAATCAATTTCCTGATAAAGAAAAAATATCTCATCAAGAGCTCTCAGGAGACAGGTTATAGGGACAGATGAATGCGTCTGAGGAAAAGGAAGCAAAGACTGCCCAGTGACACAAAATGAATAGCAAATATTTGAAGTGGTGTTCCTGTTCACTCAGGAAACAGAGTCTGTGAAAAGGCCATTAAAACTAAGGACTGTGTTCTCTAAGTCACTGCTCCCCTCTCCAGAGGAACTAGGCTAGGGTGTCAAGCATTGTGGAGACGAACTGAGGTTCACGACTTGGACCATGTTAGTCTTGTCTGTCTGCCTACGTGTTGGGATGCCTGTGTTAGCCCTCTGTGGAACCCTGGGGAGGCTAGGTTCTGCAGTATGTGCATCAGGTGAGCTCATAGTCTGGATCTCAGGATCCAACTCATCAAACTCAGGAGAAATAAGACTTCCTGAATATTCTAAATGTAATCATTGTTTAAAAAAAAAACTCATCTGTTTGGAAAAGAAAACACTGCAAAGAGTTGCTTAAAAGGAAAAAAAAATATTTGAAGTTTTTCACCTTTGCTCAATAACTGCCAAGTAAATTAAGCCTTTGTTTTATGATGAATCATGACATGTGTTCAAAGTGATTTTATATGCCAGGAGTCGAATAGTCAGACATGTAGTTCCAGGTTGTCTTCCCCTCCTGCATCCCACTGTATACTCCGAAAAAGGAAGGCACTATGCTTTTCTAAACATTGCATACATTTCTGCCACACTTCTCTGAATAGAATGGCCTTTCAACCAGTGTTCAACATTCAGTCAAAAGTTTAAAGAATGGAACAGTTCTGGCTCTCATTTGTATTTCTCTCTTTTTAAAAAGTGGCACAACCTACTTTAATGGGTTTCTCCTACATTTGAGGTAAAAAAATATTTTCTGAGAAGCAAAGAGTAGAAATTCTCTTGGAAGCTTGCATATACTTGAAATATCTTTACAAACAGGTCAGCAGGTTGCCTTGATTTTACAGGAGACCAAAGTCCAAAACGTTGCTATGACTAATCTGTGCTGATCCAGAAAGCAGAAACTGGAGGAAAAAATATTGGAAGATGGTTATAGCTTAGAAAGGAATAATCACAAGAAGCCCATCAGAACACTGAGATACCACAGTATTAGTAATGACAACAATAATGAAGTAATAATTTTGCAATGTATGGATACTGGAAGACAATAGATTGAAAATCACTCAGTCATAGATAGCAGAGACACAGCAGAGGACCATATATAGTTAGACCAAATGCTAAACTACTTAAAATGAAGATTGTATCCCTGTAAAAGGAGGATCTTCATTCTCTGGTTTGGAGATGAGAGGAAGAGGCAGGCGGGACTCAGGAGGGCTTCAGTCAGTCGTCATTCCTATCCCAGATGCTGTGGGTATGGGAGAGTTCAGTGTGGCGTTCTTCCCTTGTTTATAGAAGTAGTTGAGAGATCATGAGTATGAAAAGCTGAGGCTACAGTTAGCAGAACTGCACCCTTGCACCCAGGTCTCTTCTCGGAGCACTGAGGTAGCATTTCTTGTACTGTCTTCCATACACGAGGAGACTCTTTCATCCTGGGCTTCTCAGAAACTCCAACTACTCAGTTGGATAATCACATTGTCATGGTCTTTCAGCTTCCATCTTAGATCCCTGGTTTTCCTTTTTATGCCTCTGCCAGCTGTTACTGGATAAAATGATACCTACTCATGAAGTAGTCCTTTCTCCCTGCAGAACTGAAGTCACTGGGAGACCTTAGAGAGCCTGGGTAGACATCACTAAATATCACATTTACAAAAACAAATGGACACACTACTCCCTAACACCTGGACAGACATATAAGCTGAATGATATGGTCAGAAGAACAAAACAAAGTATAAATTTGTAAAACCATGGTCATCGTCACTATATTGCTTTAATATCTAACTTGTTCAAGTAAGTTATATGACACTGACTGTCTAAAGGGGCATTTACTCTACATCTGAAAATACAAGTATGAATAGAGATATATGTATAGGAGTAAAATGATTTGCATGCTATAGCATATTAACTAAATGTGTTATTTCTAGCCATATAAGTACAAGGGATTTAAATTTATAAATTTAGCCATTAAAATATCTCAATTATGATTTAATGAAAAGAAAATGCTTTTGTTTATGGTCAGTAATGCCAGCCTGTCTATACAGAAGGATGATTCTCCACCTCCTAGTTTCTCAGTGTTTCTCTGCTTCTTCCACGCCAGTTAGAAGTCATTGCCCTTTGCACACATAAGACTGAAAGTTAAATGAGACATTCTCATTTTATTTTTATGAAAAAGAATGTTGTGAATGTTGTATTGTTTTCAGATCTGGGTTACTAGTTGGCACGCCCAGGGTGACACAGTTGACCCTGCTGGGCTCAGGCATTCCAGCTCTACTTGAAAGCTTCGAAGCCATTCCTGTGATTTCTGCTATGCACTTGGCTTTTACCAGGAGATGAATGCACCCTTGTGTTGCTTAGATGAAAATCATTTTTTTTTCCTCTGTCAAATGGGCAGCATGTTGCCAGCGGCTCTAAGGAGATGTTTCCTCCCCCGGATCATCTAGTGAATCTTTACTTAAAGAGCACTGAACTGCCTTTGTCTTTTAAGCTTGCCTCCCCCAGGCAACAACTCCAGCTTCCCTAGGATGAAGTTCTAGGAGTGTGTTCCTTCTTACGAATGTGAGGCTGCCACCACAGCACTCCCAGGACCAACATGGGAGGCAGGATCCAGGATGCATTGGGGTATATGGGCTCCCCTCTCATTTTATCCACCTTCAGTGGCAGTCTAAAACACCCTGACTTTCATTGTCCCGGTGTTCTCTCTACCCCCTGGAGCTTTATGCACCTGAAGTTTCTGCAGGATTGAACACACTCAGTTCTCAACTCACTTCTCTTGAAGCAGCAGTAGCCCCAGAGGAGAGCTGGCTTCTCTCAAATGCTCTTGCTTTCCTGAAGACAGAACATGTTTTCCCTTTCACTGAACATCTAATCCCCTACTTCTTTGTTATCGTACTGTTTCAAGAGAGAAAAAATTACATTATTTAGAGGATATAGATCCCAAAAAACAGATGCTTGGATGTGAATTTAGTTCACCTTTTTCATCTCTATTTTGGCATGATCTTTTGGTACCCTAAAAACAAATCATCTGACATATGATTTTCATTTTATCTCTGTCTTGGATCCAGCAACTGGGTCTCCATCTTTTTTTTTCCCCTTCCTTTCAACTCCTGGTTGCCCAGCAACTTCAAACAGCTGGTTGCCCAAACAGGAAAAGTAAATGGGATTAACTCTGGAGGAAACTAATTGAAGAAAGCATTAGTACACTGTGCCGCCAATCAGGATTCTTCCAATAGTTGCTGATTACACTGCACTCTGCTGTGTCAAGTGAGAATGTGGACTGTACAGTGTACAGGTGGAAGGACTGCCACCAACTTGTAATAGTCACAGCCGTGGTGACAGCAGCTACCATATTCACACCAGCACCAGCTCTCTGCTAGAGAAAGGACATAAGGTCAGCTCATGAGTCTTCCATGGCCCACTCCACTTCTGCATATGCATTCACCGACTACCTCCACTCACTACTCACCCAATCACCGTAAGCCACTAGAGAACTTTTGTGAGCTTCGCTGTGAGCCAGTCCTTGGTTTCAACCTTAGCACCCCTCTCCTCAGGCTTCTAGATACTGAACTAAGTTTCTTAAACTGTCTATGTCTTAATTTCAACATTGACAAAGTCAGCTTATCAATGCCTACATTAGAGAGACAATAGACGATTACAAGATGGAAAAAATGCGACCTACAATGGTTCCTGCCCAGATTAGATCCACAAAATCAACTTTCCTTTGACTGCACAGCCTTTCATGTGAAGGAAAAGCCAAGAGTTGCCTTGACTAGTTTGGAATTTTCAGGTATAGTTCCAGCATGAAGTCATAGTATATGAGTAGGATTTGAGCATGATTTTGAGAGACATGGATAGACATTAGAGCCATTTTTAAGGAGAAATTAATAGATTAGGGTGAACCATGAATCAGTAGAACTATTAATACTGTCTCTGGTTTTTAATTAATCTTTTTATTACTTGACAGTTCCATAAATTTATATAATGAATTTCCATCCTCCACATCATCCTCCTGCTGCTGGAGTCCTTAACAAGTCGCTGTCCTACTTTGATCTCTCCCTCCCCCCCCCCCCCCCCCCTCCCTGTCTCTGTCTCTGTGTCTCTCTGTCTCTCTGTCTCTGTCTCTGTCTCTCTCTCTCTCTCTCTCTCTCTCTCTCTCTCTCTCTCTCTCTCCCATATGCGACTCACTGAGTTTCATGATTTTCTTGCCTGAGTGTGGCTGAGAGATTGTTTATTGGAACATGAGCAACATATCTGTGGCAAACACATCTGACAAACAAAACAAAACAAAACATAAAAACTAACCTCCCCCAACAACTGTTGTTAATAGTCCTCCAGGGAAGAGTGGAGCCTCCTGTGTGCTCTTCTCACCCGCCCTATCCATGATGAAAATTTGAAGAGCCTCAACTTGTGTGGGTCTTGTGCAGAGACCCACAGTGAGCCGCAGATCATGTATGCAATAGTCAGGGCAAGTTTTGAAGACCTTTGCTTGCCAAATATCTGCTCTTTCACTACATTATTCCTTGGGTTCCAAACAGACATAACACCTCCCCCTCCTCCTCCTCCTCCTCCTCCTCCTCCTCCTCCTCCTCCTCCTCCTCCTTCTTCTTCTTCTTCTTTCTTCCTCCTCCTCCTCCTCCTCCTCCTCCTCCTCCTCCTCCTCCTTCCTCTTCTTCTTCCTCTTCTTCCTCTTCCTAGTATTATTATTAACTTATTCTATTTTATGTGTATGGGTGCATTGCCTGCATGTGTCTGTGCACCAAGTGCATGCATGAGTGACGCCAGCAGGGGTCAGAAGATGGCATTGGATTCTCTGGAACTGGAGTTACAGATGATTGTTAGCCACCACATGGGTTCTGGGGACTGTACCTACGTCCTCTGAAAACAGCAAGTGCTCTTAACTGCTGTGCCAACTCTCCAGTACTACCTTTCAGATATTTTGAGTCTAGAAAATCTTATAGATTGTTGTTGTCCCTGAGGAATTAATGATTTTCAAGAGGGGAAAGAGTTTATATAGAGGATAGAAGAGGGGAGACCTACTTGAATTTTTATTACTATTACTCAATTTCCTTAACATTTCCTGAAAGCCCCTTGCCTAGAACTAGTTTATACACACAAGGAGGCTAAGTAAATGTCTTAGTCAGGGTTTTTATTCCTGCACAAACATCATGACCAAGAAGCAAGTTGGGGAGGAAAGGGTTTATTCAGCTTACACTTCCACATTGCTGTTCATCACCAAAAATTCAGGGTTGGAAATCAAGCAGGTCAGGTAGCAGGAGCTGATGCAGAGATCATAGAGGGAAATTACTTACTGGCTTGCTTCCTCTGCCTTGCTCAGCTTGCTTTCTTATAGAACCCAAGACTACCAGCCCAGGCTTGGCACCTCCTACAATGGGCCCTCCCTACTTGATCACTAATTGAGAAAATGCCTTTATAGTTGAATCTCATGGAGGCATTTCCTCAACTGAAGTTCCTTTCTCTATGATAACTCCAGCTTGTGTCAAGTTGACACACAAAACCAGCCAGCACAGTAAGATACTTTATTATGTGCTTAGAGTGATTAAGAATCAAACATAGAATACCACCAATGTCTCTCTCAGACACTGTGATGGGTGATTGGTCGAACTACTCCTTGTCTGCCATAAGTGACTTAATCTTTTGAAATTTATGCTACTCCATTTATAAATTAAGACATTGTTTTCTTTAATGGCAACACATTCTATTTAAGATAGGGGCTCAGGCAATGGAATGGATATGCTGGTCCTTTTTTTTTCACAAAATAAGTATATATCAATGTGTTTAATATGTTTCAAAGACTTTGTTTTTATCTCCTTTTTAATGTCTAAAATATTAATTATTGATATGTAGAGACAGTTTACGGATACTATAAAGTGTAATAAGATAAAACATTCACAAATCACTATCTAGACCAACCCATGTGAGCAATCCAGCCTCTAGAATATCTGTCTCTAAATCAATTCAATCTAACAGTGGGGAGCCAGATCTCTGTAGTCTGAGCAACATACTTGGGATGTAGTTCTTGTATTCCTTATAAGTCAGACCAGTGGACTGAAGGACTGAGAGGACAAGTACTAAGAAACCTAAATGGTCCTCCTCAGAATACTGGGAATCCGATGTGTCTGCCTAGGGCTCACATTTTGTTAGGCTATGAGATAGAATCCGTTACCTGGGGAATGAGCTTTGCTTTCATGATATGTGAACACAATCATTAAGTTCTTCTTTTATTTTGAGATGATAAACCCAAAATGTTTATAAGAGGCAAAGAAACTGGTACAGAAGAGGGTAACTGTAAGATGAAACAGAGAAGAAAAAGGGGGAAGGCATATGTTCATTGATTTTCCCATTGCAATATGGGGAGCTTGGAAGACTCCTCAAAGCACAGTGAGGCTTAGCAGAAGCTAGCTATTCCATTCCTTTTTATGACTAGGGTTTCTGAGCAGCTTTTCATCCACACCAGGAGTGTCTTTCTTCAGTTCATCTCTCTTCCTTCTGAATGACGATTGAGTCACATGAATGATAGGAAGAAGGGATAGGAAGCCGGCAAGATGGCTTGTGGGGTGAAGGTGTATGCCATCAAGCCTGCCAAGCTGAATTTCAGCTGTGGAACACACATGGAATGAACTGACTCTGACAAGCTGTCTTCCGCAATGCTCTCTCTCTCCTGCTCCCTCTCTATGTGAAAAAAGAAAAGAAACAGGAGCTAGATATAGCTACTCTCCTGCATCCAGCATGGGTTCTAAGAGATTTGTGGGTTGGGGGACCCTGCTTTTCACACTGCTATGGACCTCTTCAATTTATTCATTTTACAAACAGTTGTTTTCGCCCAACTGTTTTTTTCTTTTTAATAGAAAGAACAGACTGTGCACCCTAAGCCAATAAAGAAGCAAAATCTGTTGCCTACTTTTATTTGTTTGTTTGTTTCCTTCCACCAAAGACAGAGTCCATCTTTGTAATCCACCTCACTGAAGATTATCTAATTCTCTATCTGAAGTCAGACGGCTTTGAAAAAAAGCAATCCGAGGAGAGACAGACAATTGGCATACCTAAACCACACAGAATAAATACATAATTCAGTGATATTAACCTCTCAGCTACCTGGGAACCATTCTTTGTAGCTCAAACAGTGAGGCAGCCAGCAAGAGAAGTTGTGTTTATCATTTATTTAATACGCAGGGCTGCAGCCTAAAGAAGAAAAGTTTAAAAGTAATGTCAACAGCCAGAGGATCACACTCAGAGTCATCTGACTCACCTTGCGCTTCTCCCCTAGGCAGAGCTGACATGAATTCATTCAGGGCCATTCTATTATTCATACAAGGAACTGTCCATCACAAATGCAATATGAAAAGGAGGCACGCCGAGCAAGGCACGGCGTATCAGCTCTAATGACTGGCGGTTTAATTTCATGATTTCAAGACTGTTCATTTAAAAGTACCTGAAGCAAAGTTCTAAAGCTCAGGCTGATAAAGGGAGCATCATTACACTTTAAGAAACTGTGTCCTAGTTTTGCTAGGAAGTACAAGAAACTGAGTTTTTAAAGCATGGGACTCGAACAATGAGAAGCCCAACAATAAGACAAATGGGGGCAGTACCCCTGAGCTCTCTCAGGCCCACTCTGCAAAAACTGACTGTTTCAGGAAACTGATCACTGGTTCTACTCAGAAGTTCATTCTAGATCAGTGAAGAAGCGAACAGAGAAAACCTCCTGCCGTATCTTATTTGCTAAGTGCTAAGTGTGATAGGTGCACACCCTTGCTGACACAAAGTCTATGCCCTTGCTAAGACAGACTGAGGGAACTGAGGACCTGGAATCTCACAGGTGGAGTGGAGACACAGCACTGACAGTGTCCACTCCACATTAAGCGGGGGTCACTCTGCATCCTATGGCATTTCCAAGCTACCTTTCTAACATAGTGTGTTAATGGTTCTATGTGTTCAAATGTCACCATGCAAAGAGGTCAAGTACACCTGTTGGCCCTCTCCACAATATCTCTGGTGGATGTCTCATATTTTTGCCTTAAGCAGGGACCACTGGATGAAACCCTGAGCTGGAAATTTGAGGAGAAAGGTGGGCATGTCAGTCACAATGACTAGGCTTATGAGATTCTTAGGGTCCAGCCAGATGCCAATGGCCAGCAAAGGAAGCTGAGGCCCACTCAACCAAGGGAGGGACTTACAAACAGAAAGTCAAATAGAAACAGGTATCACAGAGACAAGACTTCCTATACCAGGAAGCCAAGAGCCAAGGACCCTGTATGGGGCATCTGACTGCAGCACTTGCTGCCTGACAATGGGTTACATGTGCCAGCTGTGATGGGTAAGGCTGTAGGGTGAGTTTGATTAAATGCATGCTGGAAAAAGGCCCCCACACAAT